>UXGD01001632.1:0-32655 GCA_900474315.1 Torymus auratus
TATTGTATTGTCTTGCCTCAATATTCAAGACAATAATCGATACAATATTTATATACAGTTTTCGATACAATATCAAGTTTGTGGTTTCAAGAATGTAAAGAATCTTGTCTTGTCTTGAAAATAACTAAAAATTTTCTAATTAAAAAATAAAAAAATTATTTAACTCACACACAAAGGCGTCTTTATTAATCAATAAACTTCGGTTGTTGATAACTCCTATATCCCCTCAGACCGGCTTACTTAGGTACGTGAGACAAGAGGGAGTGGTGCGCCGCCTAGCGGCGGCGTGCGAACTAAACTCTGGCCAGCGGCACATATATGGCGCAAAAATCAAATTTAAAATTTGGCATTTATTGATATTTGTATCGAAACTTTATTGTTTTTATATTAAACCTAATGTATTTATAACTTACAGGTTTTTTAAATTTAAGAATATTTTAACAGTAAATCATTTAAAATGGTCTGAAACCCAAATAGTTAACTCGCTTACCGTTTCGCGTCTGCGTGCCTTCCTCTTTTACGAGGACCTCGCGTGCCCCGATTATTTAGGTTTAAGACTTTTTTATATAATCGACTTGCTTTTTGTCGCGCATCTGCATAACTCCATTTTTGCGTGGACCTAGTGTTTCCCGGGTATTTGGGTTTGAGACCTTTTCTAATGATTGACTCGCTTACTGTCGCGTGTCTGCGTAACTCCAATATGATCAAGAATTTCAAGACAAGACAATAATACTTTTCATATTGACTGGCAAGAATAAAGAAAAGAGACAATAATTACGAAAATATTGTATTGCCTTGCTCTCGTGCAGCCCTAGCCTACGAGAGATATCGGATTGATAGAAGCATTATTATTATTAAATTCTATAGTATCCTACTTTTTGTTATTCTAATTGAATTTTCAGTTTTTTTCGCACAATTTTGATTTACATTATACCTGAGACAATAACTCATTGAGAGCATTTTGGACTGATAAAAATAAAATGTATATATAGGTACGTAGAAGATTACTGATTTTGAAATCTTCTCAAGGACATTTATAGAAGACAAGAAGAAAAAAATAATTCGACTAACCGTCACGCACAACCAGCTTCTTAAGAGACTCGGGAAGTTTAAAAGAAAAATGACTTCGCAAAATACTTTTCGACGCGCGCGAGCACATCGCAGATCTGACTTCCATTTCCCTCAGCTCGCGCGGCAACTTCTTCGTCTCTCCCTCTCGCCGTTTTCCCAAATGACACAGACAAAGCGCAAAAATCACCAATATCGCGACACGAATACATCGCATTTCTCTCCCCTCTAAAAAAAACGAAATAAAGAAACTGAACCATCAATCACCGACCTTCTCTCTCTCTCTCTCTCCTCCCAAGGAAAAATTCCTCCGACCAGCGTTCTTTCCAATAAATATCCGTCACCCCCGCCCTCACCGCTTCGCAAACAAAAGCGCGCGCTGCGAAAAGGCTTAGCGCTCGTATACGCACTTATGATAAGACCCGGGCCGGGATATACGTTAGCGTGTCCCTCCGCCGCCTCGTTATAATAATCTGCGATCCACGTACACACACGCGTCTAGTAGAGGTCCGTGTAACCGCCGCTAGACGCGCGCTCACGCTATCTCGGATCGGGGGTGTGACGGACCTACGTAAGCCGGTTATCTAAATACCGTAAATAACGCGCGCGAGTACGACCCTACTACTATACGGTACAGCACCCTTTCGTCGATTCTCGCTTTTCTCTCACTCACTCACTCTCTCGGCGTTTACGCGTGTACACTGCGTCCGCGGCGTTCCTTTTTTTTCGTGTTCTCGTTGCACGCGTTGTAGCCGTGTGTGTGTGTATTTCTCGCCTTTTTCCGGAGAAGGGGAAAGATCTCGCGACCTCGGTATTTATCAGGATTTAGAGCGGGAGAGAGAGAGGTCAGATGTATATGGCTGGGGAGAGAAGAAAAAATGCGGACAGAGATGTGTTTTATGAGAGCGGCACGAGACCGACATTCTTAATGAGGCTATTGTGCTAATCGAAGACGTATTGAGGGGGTTTGAGAGACGGCGTCCTGTGGCGTGAGAGAGAAAGAGAGAAAGAGCGAAGGGGGCACGGGACTGATGTATGACTTCGAGTCGATGTTCAATTTCCGGACGATACGCAGACGGGGTCGGGAAATATTCTGCCGGGATAATAGAATGAGCTGTTGTGAAAGGAGAAAATAGAATTCATATA
Organism: Torymus auratus; assembly: GCA_900474315.1. NCBI lineage: Eukaryota > Metazoa > Arthropoda > Insecta > Hymenoptera > Torymidae > Torymus > Torymus auratus. The sequence continues at coordinate 2,215 of UXGD01001632.1, forward strand.
TTTTCGATGATTCGCTGTGTGTATTTGCGTTATTTATTATTCACTTCTTTCCAACGAATATTATTGTTAGTATCAAAAATTAAGAAAAACCATTCATTTGGTTTATCATTTTACTATAATAAAAAATAGCATCGTAATTAAGCAACAACGTTACACGTCACAACTTAGATCCAGTCTTCAACTTGTCAATCCCAAGGATAATTAAATCAAAATGACCAACGAAAACAGCCTAAGCCCCTTGCCCAATCCCTTCGCCCCGTAAATATCATTTTCTCTTCCTTCTCCATGCCACGCGAAAATCCGCGTTAACCAAGGGCGGGCGCCCGAGTAAAAGTCTCTTTCCAGCATCAGCAACGCTAACAGCAGTAGCGCAATGTCCAGACAAATGAACACGTCGTGACGAGCAGCATTTCCCGCTCGCCCTACCGTGAAAATGGCCCGACTGGTGTGTGTATATAAGCACCGAGGCAGAGCGGCGGCGCAACCCCTTTTTTTCAAAGATTGATTACCGCCGCGAGATAAAAACGTTATCTCCCATCTCTCGCGTAAATAATCTTTTATTTAATCCCCGGGAAAGCACAGATCCCCTCCCGCTACCGCCACCCCTCGACACTTGCTCTCGATATACGTAGGGCTCTCTCTCTCCATTTTTCTCCATTGTGATCGCTGCCGGATGCTATCTCAATGGATTATTTTCCGGATAAGTGGATGACGAGTAGAGTATAACGTGTAGAGGGGGGAAGGTCAGAGGAGGCGGGAGCAAATATGAAACGAACGACGAGTAAATCTGCTTTTTCTCGGCGTGAAAGAGCGAGCGAGTGGCGTTAACATGCGCGTAATCGCGGATTACGAGAGCTCGCCCGCGTGTGTGGGTGTATAAGGGATATTGCGTTATCGCAGCTCATATTTTCATAGAGGGATGACAGCGTTTATGGGGTTTCGAAGTGCCAGGGGGGTGAGAAGTATAGTGTAAGGCTTCGTGAGAGTTGTTTCTTTGTGCTGATGCTCGCGGTAGCTGATTTATGATGGGTTGAGTGTTGATGTATTTAATGTGATTCGAGCATAGAACGTATGTACGAGAAGTAGTGAATGGTAAAAAGAAGGAATTATAATGGAAAGTATTTAAAATAAAATAAACCGTTCTGAATTATGCAAATATCAATGATTTTTTAAAAAAGGATTATGTTTTAATTTATAAGTTATACTCGTTGTTTCATTGAACAATAAAATAATCTCAAAACATTCATTTAAAACGACATATATAATTAAAGAACCGAAATATCCAATATCGCTAATGTACTACAGAATAACATCTCTCAGCGAAACCGTAAAGAATTTCTAAAAGCGACAACTCTCCTCCTTCCAAACGTTCCTAATTTAAAAACTCTCTTTCTTTCCTAACAATACTTCGAAGAAAAATCGCGCTCACCCCCTCCTCCTCTACTCAGCGAAATACCGCGAAACCGAAGCTGGCGGTACCCACCCCGCCTCGAAAAAAAAACCTGCCAAACATCACGTTCTCCCTCCCTCACCGCACCCCTCCAAAAAAAAGAAGAATATTCGGAAAAGTCAGCTCTAGCTCCGATGGGGGGGAGAGCTGCTATACCGCCGCTCATTTGAAGCGCGGAGCTGTCAGCCTCTTCTCGCGCATTTTTCACGCCAGTGCGCTACATACCTTCTCTCCTCTAACGAAATGCCATCGTCGTCGTCGTCGTCGACGGATGACACACCGGGCGGGGCGGCGCAGAGGAAAATTCGCCACGTACGGGGCGGCGCGTGCGTTGATAAATGCGATAAATCTGGCGAGACACGAGAGCGTACCGCGCGTCAGCGTGATGTATGAGGGGAGGCTCCGACGTTTTTTTCGCGCACTCTCTCTCTGTCTTCTCTCGTTCTCTGCGCGAAAGAGAGAGAGAGACAGAGGGAGATTTCGTATATAAAACGCGCGTGTGCCATAAGCGCGCGAGGATCTTGGGGAGGGATCGATATGCGTCGGAATGACGGGAGGTAGAGTGGCAGCGTGACATTTGGGTTCTTGTTATCGCAGCGCGGAAGTTCTGGCCGTGTGCGATCTTTCATCATTTTGTCGTTCTGTATGTGTATGGGGGTGGCGGTAGGGGAGAGGTTCTTGGAAGAGGTCGTGGTATACGTAGAAGATGAAATTCTCCGGGTCGTTTGTTATAGTGATGTATTGGGGATTTATGGTAATAATTGGCGGGGAGACTATAGTGAGGAGGGATGATGGAAGGAACCCGGGAAATGGGAAAAATTGATGCATGTATTTTCCAGATGACGAGGCCGCTAATGCCGAGAATTGTGAGAAATGGTTTGGCAGAAGGTGTAGGGCTGTTTGTCTATTGCTATATTATTAGCATAATGAACGGTACATCAAAGTGATATCGCTAATTTTGTGATGAAAGATTTGTACATGATTGTAAAGTTCGCTTATTGACATGAAAACTGCACTTTCGTAAAAAAATATTCTCATTTTCTGACTATACAAGCCTTGCAAACCAACAAAAACAAAACATATTTTCATTAAACTCAATGCCCGCTCGCGTATTTATACGACCGCACCACATTTCCGCTAAAAGAATCCGTTATTTCAATGCGCGCACTCGCACTTACACACCCTCAACGAAAACCACCGCTCCCGAAGCTTTTTAATCTCGCTATATTTGCTTAAAAAACTCGCGCAGCCCTTTCACGCCATTGTGCAAATTATGCTGAATAGCTCCAGCCGTACTATCCAACCCCTTAAAACTCTTACTCTCTCTCTCTCTTCCCCTCAAAATAAAACGTTCGCAACCACGCGCCTCATTCACTCGCGCTTCCATCTTACAACACACGCGCGCGCCTTACCTCCCAGAGAGCGAAAAAAAAGGCTCGCAGCATTGAGAGTGCAGATCCTACAGACGAGAAAAATTCGGACGCTCGCGCCATTATGCCCGCATACTCGCGCGAGCGCGCATCATCCCCCTATCTTAAGTATCCGCCAACCCTACGCGAGAGAAGAAAAGACTCGCTGCGTGGCGCCTGTGCGTATATATGTATGTATATATACATAAAAGGGCGGCCTCGGGACGATGAATTTTATTTTATGGTCGCCCCCGCGCGAGGGTTCGCCACCCCCGCTCTCCGCCGAGGGTGGAATATGTTTCGTATCATCTCCTCCTCCTCCTTCTTCTGCTGCACGGCCATAACCGCCGCAGACGCCACGATTCTCCTTCCATACGCGTTTATCTCTCACGTTCTCTTGGTAGCGGCCATTTTGAATAAATTCAAAGGCAGAGAGGGAGAGTTATCTCGCGCGCGCGCTCGCTTCGATTTCCCATTTAAACGATCTTATGTATATATAGGGTGAGGGGAAGGAGAGCCGGAAAATATTAGCCCCGGCGTATAAAAACCCTCTCTCTTCGCGCGAGCGCGCGCCTTTCCCTTCTACTTATGCTCGTTCTACTTATTTGCCCAGGAGGCGGTGGGTGGGTGCAGAGGAGGTTCTTTCTTCTCCCGCGAGAGGCTCGGAGATTCTATTATTTCAATTTTGCTAAAAGCTGGCGGGAATTTCAGAGTTGGAAAACGGGTTTTTTTTCTTCGGGAAAGAGTGAGTAAGTGAGAGAGAGAGTCTTTCTCTGGGTATAGGCTGAATGAAGATGGTTGCCTTTTACGTCATTGCTGAGATGTGTAATTAGCCGTATTTATGGTTTCTTCAATCTATTTTGTTGATTTACCTGTTTTTACAGATTTTCATGGTTGGTTATCGAAAAATAACCGTTACCGATGCACGTAGCTTACTCAAACTAATGTATTTTTTCCGTTTTTTTAATTTATAATGACAATTATTAATCGTACTAAATTTTTCCTATGAATATTCGCAATAAAACTAGTATATATTTGTTGATAATACAGGTTTTCAATGTACGTACATACGCTACTTTTCATTAAAAAATTATTAAAAATGAGTAGGTTAGTTAGGGCAGATCTGCCCCTGATAAAACCGTGTTACTGATTAGCAAGTTCACCTAAAAGTTTGGAAATGTTTTAAAAACATTTTTAACCGGAAATATGTTTGGTCCTTATAGTCCAATTATTCGAGCAACGAAAACATTACTTTTTTATAAAACATTTTTTATTTTCTAAAAAACCAATGAAGATAATTTCTTGATATTTCAACCAAAGATTGTTTTCAATAAGAGTAATAAGCGGTTAAAATTTTAAGTCGATTAATCAAGTATTCTCGTAAAAAAGGCAATTTAAAATCTTTTAAAAAAAAAATTTTAACTTTAAATATCTTTGGTCGTGATAGTCGGAATTTTTTGGGCAACGAATTCCGTTCAAAGATACAAAAAATCTATCTCTATGAAATTTTTTTCACCGTTACAAAGCTCCCGCTTTGAGGAACCAAACAAATTATTTATACGGTTTATCTTAAATTTCAAGTAATAAATCTTGAAATTCGGTGAAATGATAAACTTTTCCTTGAAATATTTAACGAAATTCAGCGACCCAATTGACTTATAAATGATTCCAAAGCTAATTTAACAAAAATCAACATTGATAGACCATTGGCAATTACGATCTCACCTAATACCCTCCACTCTTAATCGAATAATCCTATTTTAAACAATGACAAATAACGAAATTCCGCCAACATCTCTGCGTTAACCCCAGCCCCTTAATGAAAACGAATCTATGCCGATAACATGTCATTAAAATTTATCATCGCCGCGCAAGACTCTATCCAGCATACCCCATAAACAACTCCAGTTTAATGAAAACTAACGACAGTGCTTCCCGGCCAATTAAATTACCTTCATTTTAAATTTATCGCCACCTTCTAATCGCCACCTCCCCCACCACCCCCCTAAAGAAAATCAATCACGCGAGCACGCGGCTCGCCTCATATCAATAAACTCGAACTCTAAAGAAACCCCCCTCTGGTATCTCGCCTCCCCCTTCGACAAACACAAGAAAGCGAGCGAGGCCAAGAGCGAGTGAGAGAGAAAAAAAAATCAATCTAAAGTCCCGCGTCGACTTTTTACCAGTTTACACGCGCGCGTAGCCGCACCACCGCCAGCGGGGCAATATATTTTTTCGCGCGCTCGCGTCGAAGATCAATAGGGCGCGAGCTGGCAACATTACCCGCGAGGAAAGGCGCAAGGGTGGGAGGGAGAGAGAGAGAGAGAAAAAAAAACAACAAAGATAACGCGCCGAAGGCTTTTATGACCTTTTTCGCATTCAGGTCTCGCCGGCGTTGGGTAATATCCTGAGGGTGAGAGCAAGTCAGAAAGAGAGAGAGAGAGAAAAAGGACGGCCCGGAGAACTTTCCTCCCGCGCGTCTACGTCTATACGTGTGTATGTGTAAGCGGTGGAGCGCGCAGTAAAAGCCGGGAGAAGGTGCCGGGCGTATGCTTATTTTAATTGAAACAGCCGCTTGTGCGCGGGCGGGCGCTTAAAGCGAGGACAGAACGACGCGCGCGCGCGGGGATATTGTTTCAAACGAATATGCAAATCATGAAAAGCGAGAGAAAGAGAGACGCAGTAATTCCTATCGGGGGCGAGAGCGCGAGGCTCTCTCAAAACGTGCCGGGAATATCGCCGCCGCTGTTTTCCTTTTCGCGCGTAAGCGCGCTCGTTCGCGTGTACACGCTTTTTTTATTCTTCTTCTTCTTCCGTTGATTTTAGCCTGCGAAGATAGAGAGGGGAGGTGAAACGATATTCGTCGGATGATCGCGTATAAATTATTCGAGGAATTCGATTCTCGCCAGGGGACGAGGAAAAGAACGCGAACGCGCGTGAGCTAATTGATTCGCGAGACGACTTTTGGCTGAGTCGTATATAAGCGGGGGGTGTAGTATATTGAGTGTAGGAGAGAGTAGGCGAATTCGGAATATCGAGGAGTTTGGGTTTTATGTGGTCTCTCGCGCGCTGATGAAAATTCGAGGCGGGGAAAATTTTTACGCGCGCGGGGCGAGAGAATACGCGCGGGGGTGTTCGTGTTTGCGCTTTGTGAATGTAAAGTGTGCGCGCTATGCGGAGGTGCGCTGTGTAAAAGTAAGGAGCAGTTTTATGGTCGTTTAACACGTTTTATGGAACAGTTTCGAGATTTCCAAAGAATGGTTTGACTTTTTTTTAAAGCTAGGTTTATACGTGATAACTGTCTTTCTAAAATTCGCCGTGCAAAGATTTATGGGAAATAACAATTTTTGCTTTTAATGAAAATCTTAAGTAAAGGCGGAAGTTATGAGTGTTTATTCTACCGTGTTCCAATATACTTGGTTAATCACTGTTATAATATATTTATTCAGTTTTTCGATCATTCTTTCTTTTACTCTTCGCTATAATCACAAAAAGAAATATAGGCGCGTTTCTTATCTATTTTCTTACAGCAAACCCTTCTTAAACAAATTATCATATCCGTTAACGCGAAAAAAAACACTCCAGCAATATTAAAAACCCTTATTAGCACTCCATCGCGAAAAAAGCCTCGCCGCGCGCGAACTTAATTAATGCGTTGTTTGTGTGCTTATGCCATCGCCTCCCCACCCCTCTTCTGTCCGAGAAAATAATTATCGCACGCGCCTCTCTCGCGGGCGGAGAGCGATCGATATGGCTATACACAGAGAGAAAGCCGTCGGCGGCGGCGTCGGAGCTTTCGTTATTGGATTCGCGCGAGCGCTCGACGACTCCGAGGCGCTGGAATTCTATCGGAGAAATTAAATTTCATTAAGGACATATAAGAGGGCGGCGGCGGCGGCAGCGCACCTCGCGCCGGCAATGTAAACGCTTGTTTGTTACCGAGTGCCGCATAAATATAAATTAGCTTCTGCGCGAGCAAGCGAGGGAATTAATTGTATCGCGCGCGAGGCGTTCAAAACATGTTTCTCTTGAGAGTCTTGCGAGAGGGAGAATGAACTTTTATTACGCCGCTGGCAGTGTTGCTGCTGTTCGCGTGTCCGGGATATCGACGACGCATAAAGCGGTAATGCGCGCACGAGGGAGAAGGAGGGTGTGAGAGTGGATTGCCGGTTTCCCACCTTTTGGATGGCAAAGTGGTTTAGTGCGGATTGGGACGAGCAGTGATGTGTGAGATGATAAAAATGACGTGAAGATTTTTCGTAATTTTTTTTTCCTTAATTATGATGATAATCACTAAGTTTCATGAATTTAATCGAATGGATTGCGCCAATCCGAAGTTTATACAAGTTATAAGTTACCTTTCAGTCTAACACACTTCAACACAATCCAATTAAAACTGTAAAAATAATTTGGAAAAGAGCAGGTTAGCCATTTTCTACGACAAAGAAAGAACATTCTCCAAACAATGCCATGACACTATAAAAAAATCCCAAAACCCTTACATAAATCTCAAACTAGAAAACACCCACTTACCCATCCCCATCACACTCCAAAACCTTTTCGAAACCATCATCCGCCATTGCACCCGTCTTTATCGTACCTCCCGACAGCTCCTCTCTCTCTCTCACACGCGAGCGCGAAACCGACCGCGAGTCCAGATATCTCGCGGGCGCGGTTTCGCGCTAGATCGATCGCGTTCTCCCGTCGCGGCCAAGTTTCTCTCTTTCTCCCTCTCTCTCGTGGGTATATACGCGATCCGCTGCGGCAAGACGACGACCGAGAGACGGAAGTTGGCGCCACTCGCCCGAGTCGTCATAGTGCAAACGCTGTTGCTGTCTCGCTAGCCCGTTCGCCGGTGAGACGTTTGCCCGTAACGGAATACCTACTTGGTAGACGCTGAATAAACGGGGAAGCGTCTGCGTGTGCGTCTGTGAAAGTGGGTAAGTTGGGCTGAGGTTGTGCGAGCGAATCGTCTCGGCGATTCGTTACAAGTGTAATCTCGTAAGGAGTGAGAGATTAGGCGAGGGGTATAGTTGCTGCGGTAGCGTTCTCGAGAAGGTACTTGTAATGTCACTTGTCCAGGGATGATGCTAATTTCCTCAGCGGTCTTGGTTTTTGAACTTGGGATTGTTCTCCGCAAATGTTGGCATGAATTAATGATGTAATAGTTTGGTTGAATTTTAACACAAGTAAAGGAACTTTATAAAAAAAAAAGAAAGAAACAATGAATTATAGAACACTGATGCTCCGGAAGCAACATATTCAAGAAGACCCGCGCGTTTAGAATATACACACCAACTCGGGAGTACACTTTGTCATAAAACCTGAAAGGACCTCGGCATCCCTCGGACGACCTAAAACCATCCTTTCAACATTAAAAAATTCACGAGCACGTAGCGGCCATCGCCGTCCAGCGCTGGACACCGTCCACCTACTCCTCTATACCCCAAGCTAAGCTCAAAAGACGTAAACTTTTTCGCTACCTCGCGAGCACCTGCGACGTCGCAGAGATAGAGAAAGAAAGCATCATCGTAACGGCGGCAGCTGCAGCCTCTCCATCTCGTAAAACGGCGTAAGGGACGCTACGTGTCTCCCGTGTATATGTATGTATGTGTGTGTGTTTGTACAAAGAAAGGACAGCGGGCACGTATTCCGAAATTGATGCGTCTTCGCGCGTCCGCGCGAATGAGCAGAGACAGAGAGAGGGTACAAGGGAGAGAGAGCGAGTAGACTCCTACACGTGCACATAAACTGGGCCAGGGAGGAGGAGTGACCCGGCGGGTGTGCGCGGTAACAACGGGCAACTACTATACTCCACGCGGCCAAGAATATATTGATAGTCAGCTCAAAACTCCATTAAGGGGCGTACACTCGCCTCTCCGTAAATACGAAAATGCTATCCCATTATTTACTGGTTAATTGGATTAATGAGTCTCGTTATTCCGAGAGTGAGAGAGAGGAGTAGAGGATAGAAGGGTGGAGAGAGAGCGGGGGTGGACTCTGAGTGAGAGAGAAAGGACCCGGGGACGAGAGAGGGTGGTAAGACCGCCGCGTGGACAAATACGAGCGAGCCGTGAGTATGGAGGAGGAAGAGGAGAGGAGGTGGAGGATAAGAGAGAAAGCGCGCCAGACGTTTCGTAAATCCGGCGAGAGAGCGCGAGTGTGGGTGCGGATGGAAGTACGAGGGGTGAGCTGAGTGTGTGCGGGAATGAGAGAGACTCGGACCGATCAGAAATTCTAAAGTAGGAGAAAAAGTGGGAGGATGGGAATTGGGGGAGATTATGAGGGTATTATTTTCTTTAAAGTTTAAAGAAGAGAGTGGTGGTCAGTTGCGTAAACAAGAAAAAAGGGTCTTCGGTGGCAACATTTTGTTTTTAAACGAGCTTTTGTTTAGCCACTGTTTATTGTTACTTTCTACTCGTTATTAGTAATATGTTGCATGTAAACTTTGGCAATATATCCATGGTGATATTGACGGGTTAAGTTAAATTTTTTCAAAAATAGAGTTATTTTTGTTGCATTGTATGGGATTCATTGTATCATCTGGGTAGATATTATAACACCTACAGATAAATTTTTCTGAGAAAAAATATAGTTTAAAAAAGGGCCTGTACATTTGACTGTATTGTGTTCAACATTTTAACCATATGATTTTTCGTAAACTTTATTAAGTGACTTAAGCCCTTTTTCTATATCACTACAGATGACATCAAACGAACATCCATAGCTCTATAATATAATATTTGAAATAGTTCTGCATGCGATACCTCATTAACGATGCATCCTCTAACAATATGAAAATAACCCTACCTCGAGAAAAAATTGTCCTCATTATAATAACTTTCAGAACACCTTTGGCATACCTCCACCAATGCTCCGCATGAATAACAACCACAAAAACAGCGGCTCGCAAGAACCCGGCCAATTATCCTAAACAATTAACCTCGCTATATATGAATATGCAGCCGAAGCCCCCGATCTCTAACGACAACCACGAAAAACCCGCTCATCATCCGACCCGCGGCTATTTTAGATGCGCGAAAAGTCTCTCCCATCATCATCATCATCGCTATACAACCACCACCACCACTACCACACGCGAGATCCGTCCATTCAGCACTTCTTTCGCCATTCAGACCTCACTCGCTCGCAGACGGAAGGACAGACGCTGTTCCCGGTAGCGCGGGGGGTCACGCAAAAACAGCTCAATCTCTCTCTCTCTCTTTCAAGGTGAATCGCGAAGTGAGTGAGAGAGAGAAAGGATCGACAGAAGAAGTTGCACCTAGCCTTAAATCATCGGCTATGATGTGTGTGTATGTGTGGAACGACGTGTCAGATGGGTAATGGGAGGTGGAGAGCGAATTTTCCAGCTGGTCGCGATGACTATATGGAGAGAGTGAGCGAGAGAATGGCAGTGTAGCACGCGCCACACCCTTTTTAAGGAATCGCAAGTTCTTGGGTGGCTTTTCCGAAGGTGGCGGTATGTGGTGGATAAGATGAAGATTCGTAGTGATTGTTTGGTTTGAGAATGATTGTTTTGAGACGTTGAATTGATTTGAAACTTTATTTAGTGATGTTAATTCATGACGGAGATTGGTTGAAATGGAAGGTAGGGGATTGGAAGTAGGAAAGACAGCGAAATGATGAAATAATTATAATGAAAAGTAACATGAAATTTTTTTTTCATTTTAACCGTGAAAATTGATTGATAACAAATTTTAAGTCGTACCTAATTTTGAAGCAACGAAATTGTCTCTTTTCGAAATCTAAATCAAACCGTTCACTCTAATACAATGTCTTCTGGGTAGTTATATAAAAACTGTATTTTTAATTAGTCAAAAGTTTTATATAAGGCAATGGCCGCTGAAAAGACTCGATTCAAATCGGTTTCTGGAACAGTTTATTGATCAGTTACTATAAGAGGTAGAGCGTGGCAAGAGAAAAACGGCCAAGTTGTCATTCAGAAACTGGTTGCGATTGCTGCCAGGAAAAGAAACCAATTAAATAATGTCGATGTATGCTGGAAAAAGTTAATATAAATTATATCAAGCAGTTGTTTTTTTTTCCAGAAAAATTTATTTCCGATATAGTACTATAAAGTTTCATTAAAAGTATGATTTATACGACGATTTGTTTTATGTAAACGTCGTCATTCTCCCGCACTTATATACAGGAAATATGTTATGGATTTAGTTTTTGTCTTGTAATATCAACGCAGTGTAATGAAAATAAATGTGAAACTCGCTCGTAACAGGTTTGTAATTATTTCTATAATAACGATAGAAAACATTTCGAACTATACTGCCGATGATAACTGCCGTCATACACTGCTTCTTACACTTCACATATAAATGAGAAAATAATGATAATGCGATGGAGGTTTTCCCCCATTTAGTTTCCAGAGAGTTCAAATCAACGAATTTCACAAAAAGTGGTATATTTAAGAGCCTACATTAAAAGTTTTCACATATTTTACTAGAATTGGTCAAATCTCCAGAAAATTTATGCAGTCCACATTAAAACTCGTTTCCTACATATTCACTAAAATCACATGCTTACGAAAGCAACCCTCGCCATACCAGTCCCACAAAAACTAAGCGTGTCAAATATCAAGAACACACACATTAAATCCATGCCTACAATTAGCCATCGTACAATTTTTATCATAGACCCCCAACCCACGTAATGGACAATTATCCCTCATTGCGAAAAAGGCGTCGACAAACTGCTGCACCTCAATCGGTCTCATAACGACATCCATCGTCCTACCAACACGCGTCATCCTTCCCTAGAATCCCACGAAAAAAGCGGAACCACAGCAAAAAGACAAACGCGCGCACATCACGCGCAAAACTCTCGCGACAAATAGATATAGAAGCGCAGGGGGGACCCACTCGCACTGCTCCGCTTAGTCCTTTCGTGGCAACGTTCCTCTGGCATTCCTCGCTTCCCCGAACTCTCCTACCTACACGCGTCCTCGTCATAACACGTTCTCCTCCTCCTCTCTCCGCTTCGATGGAAATGATTTCCTAGCTCTCGCGCTAATATGGCGCGAGCGATTCGAAAAAGCCACGCCGGCCGTTATAACCTTTTTTGCGCAGCCAGCCAGCGAGCGAGCGAGCGAGAGGGAAAAAGAAGGATATGAAGCTTTCGATGGTAATGGCCGTTTTGCGAAACGTTATGATTTCTCGGAAGAGCTGTGTATGTGTGTGCACGAGGTTACGCGCGCCCCGTTTCTCCTTCTCTCTCTCTCTCTCGATTGAAAGAGAGAGACGTATATGGAATGCGCGTCGATTGTCTCTATATGCGTCTGACCGGGGAATTGGCTTTTTTTCGAAAAATTAATTAATGTCACTGTGATCGAGATTTCGAGGTGTGGTGTTTTTGCGTCGCAGAAAGCCAAGAGTCGATTGGCTGGATATATTTATATAATATTTCTGACGTGCCACACGGATGTATATAAATTCTTGATCCAGACATATATTTTTATAAGACTTTTAGTGAATGAATAATAATGATATGCGACTTTTTTATTCTATATATGTGCATGCGCGTGCTGCTTTATTTATATATCTTTCGACTTTATATGCGTCAAGAAACGCCAAACCTAATGATAAACTCGTAAAATTTTTACGATAAATTTTATGCCCCCCCGCGAAAACAATACAGTAGTTTTATTATACCGACAATTTAGATGCACGAAGGAAATTGTTATTTACGGCCTTTCATTCTCTTTGCGCAAATAAAGCGCGCAGAGTGCGTATACAATAGAGCGGAAGGAACGAAAACCGTAAAATATTAAGTGGCCTGCGTATATATACAATTATTCCTTGAAAATACCTTCCTGTTGTAAAAATGTCATTTAGAGACGATAAACAAGATTTTTATTAAAAAATTAATTATATATAATTCTGAAAATTCACTATCAAAGTAATAAGAATAATTCTGTTGAACAAGCACTTGCCTCTAATCGCAAAAATCGCCTCAATCCAGAACGCGCGCTCTCCTCTTCCCCCTTCCCAACTCCCGCCCGCAATTCAATTTCCCATCGACTCGTACATAATTCAACCCCTCATGCACACGCACACCACTACCACCGCCACCAGCTCGAAAGACTAAATTACAAACGTATGGGAGTGAGAGAGAGAGAGAATTGCTTCCTCTCTCGCGATCTCTCTCTCGTCGTCGTCCGCTCGCGGGGCTTCCCACTTGTACGTTTTCATTGGTAAATTGATGAACGGATTTGCCGGCAAATGCGCGCGAAATACTTTCGAGCGCGAGCGACTTCGCTCTTCTCCCCCTCCATCGTCTCCGCCGCGCGTAATACCTACCGCGCGCTATACTCACTGCGAAACTAAGAGAGAGTAATAATTAATCGTCCCCAGCCTCGCGCGGCACATTATTTCAATTCAATTATTCAAGTGGCCCGTATTATCCGAGCAATAAATCAGATTCAGCGCGAGAGAACCCGTTCTATGTGTAAGACTCTCTCTCTCTCCTCTGCGTAAAGGGCTAAAAACGAGCGAAAATCCTGAAGAGAGAGAGAGAGCTTTGTGTCGGGGGCACACTTTTGGAAGTCAAAACGCGCGGCTCCATTAATCAAGGGGCGCCCTCGACGTTACCGCGGGGGCGGCATATACTCGCTCCATTATTATATCGAACGAAATTAATGAGATACACAGAAATACACTCGATTGCGCGGCGGCGGCGGGCCTCCTATAGCTCGATCGCAGTTCCGCCAAGGGAGTCAGTCAGTCGCTCGCCCTTGGCGCCATTCACGCCGGCGATTTATGCGTGAATTATGTGTCGTACGTAGAGAGAGAGAGGCATGTATGCATATATATCGGGCGCAGGTTGTGCGGCGGCGCTGCCCGAGTGATCGATGTACGCCGGCTCATATTTCACTGCGATCAGCGCTTAAGTGTGTATATTTATACCCCACCTTCGCCGAATTTCCGATGAAAGAGGTGGTCAGTCTCATTTTTTAACATCTAGAGACACGGTGATAACACACCGGAGATAAGTTGCGCATTGTGCGTGTGTGAAACAGGGCGACGGCGCGATATGAGAGAAACGGTCGCCGAGGTTTTTTGCATAATATGCGCCGCGCAGCGATTGTTTTGTTTTGGCGCGTTGTGCTGGCAACAATTGTATGTGTATATGTAAGCGGCATTATATAGTACGCCGCCGCGTTTTGAGTGTAGCAGAGCGTGACCGGTTGCGCGCGAGCGCGATTATCTGGAATTGCATTGTGATTCTAATTGCAGTCGGCTGTTTAATGCCGCGGTGATAAATTTGAAATGGGAGTTATTAATCGAAATTAGAGTGGTGGCGAGCGATTTGATTCGTCGGAAATACACTCACGCGCTGAGTGTAGTTCTTTGTTTTACTTTTTGAAGCTGAAATTTGTATAATAATCGACCGTCGGCTCTTGTTTCTGGTTATTCAAGTAACAGGACTTTCTTTTCATGACATACGTCGTATATACATGAAATGTTTGATAAAAGATAAAGATAAAATCCAAAACTATCTTAACTTTAGTGATTAACTATCAACTATATAATTCTCTTTCAACAAAAAGCAGCTATTTCTATACACAGCCCGGTTAATCATTCACCTCGTGGAACATACATCCTACCCGGCATAAATATTTATACCCCTATAATACCAGCGAAAATCGTCTCTATCTCTAATACACCCACCCCACGTATATACCCTAATCCAGCCAAAAACTTATAATCCAATATCCAACTTTTCCGCACCTATAAATATACCATTCCCCGGCCACCTAACCCAATAGACCTCTCTCTATCCTCCGGCTTCATCACGCGGCTATATCAAAACTTTCGACGCGCGCGTGTGATACACCTCATAATTAAATCACAATCCTCCCTCCCTCGCCTCCTCACGTCCAGCCCTTACCTCCGCAGCAAAAAAAAGAAGAAGAAGAAGCGGACAGAGAAGACCAGTCAGCTTCGAGCTCTCGGAAAGAACCCGGCATCGAAGATAGAAGGAGGAAGGAAGGAAAAAAAGGAGAGGAAAGCCTTTGCGGGGCTGCTCTGCGAGCGGAATAAAAAGGAAATCTCACCCCCTACCCCCCTTATACATCCTCCACCTTCGCGGCACGTGACCGCTATTCGGAATCGCCTTCGCTCCTTTCCTCCCTATATATATATACGTTAGCGATATATATACACACGCACCTATAGCTATACTCTCCTCACCCTCTCCTCCTCGCTGCTGTGTGTGGAAAAGATGGCCGCTGGCGGGGTAGCAGCGAGAGAGAGAGAAACCGCGTCGGTTATGATAAGGCGATGCTTTAATGACAGCCGGGTCGCCATGGCAACGGGGTGCGCGCGCTCTCGCCCCCGCGCGAGGTAGTAGGGGGGCCGGCCAGCCGGCGTCGCGACGAGCAGCACCGCCGCCGGTCAGCGGAGGGGAAGTTGTGTCGGCGAGCGCGGGGGCATCGAACGCTCTCGCCGCCATAGTGGACACGGGCCGAAAGCACGCGCAGAGGGATGAATTCCTCCGATCCCTTCTCCTCGCTGCTTCTGCGCTGCTGGTCCACCCACTCGCGGAGGGAGAGACGCGCCTGTATGTTGTGAGCGCGAGGATATATATATCTGGTGTGTGTGTGCTGGACCCCGGGAGAGAGAGGTTGTCTCTCTGCAACAATGGCAAGTTATGTGTCGCGAGGAGGAGGGTTATGTGCCCGTTGCTTTATGAGATTAAAATAAGAGGAGAGGGAGGGGAGAGAGAGAGGTTGTATGCGGGCGTTCGCTTTCGGAGATGGTTTTTGTTTTATGAGGGGAGGGGAGTGTATAAAATGCGGATAACGAGGGGGAGGCCCGGCTTGGGTGAGCGCTTTTTATTGCTTCCGGCGTGTGTGGTGTAAGCGAGCGATATTTTCTGCGGATTACGGGGTGTCTGTGTTCGGAGGTGTATGAAATAAGGGTGTAAGGGAGTTTATTTTGTTATTGTGTTTGTTGAGTGAAGCTTTGATTGATCTGGCGGATTTGGGATGGCTT
This sequence comes from Torymus auratus, assembly GCA_900474315.1. Classification (NCBI taxonomy): domain Eukaryota; kingdom Metazoa; phylum Arthropoda; class Insecta; order Hymenoptera; family Torymidae; genus Torymus; species Torymus auratus. The sequence goes on from UXGD01001632.1 coordinate 18,102, forward strand.
TCGTCAGATTTGACGAATTGGAAAGATAGTTCAATATCGTTTCTATTAAATTATATAGATGATTGTTGTGAAACGGTAAATGGTAATATAACCTGATACAAAGTATTTAATAAAGCAAAAAATATCTTGTGTATAAAACAATATATTTTACGGGCACGAAAGATTTTTACTTCTGCGTTTCTTGAAAACTGTTTTACTCATTTATACTCAATAATTAATATATGTATTCAAATAATAGTATTTTGTATCATCGACAAGTTATTCCTCCGATATTATTACAATTCTGATGGTCTGGTTACCTATAAAACGTGCTACAAATAATATTAATAATGGGACCATCGGAATCATAACAATATTATTGATTGTATAAATACCATTAGCACAATCACAAATATAAATATTTATCAAATACTTACGATTCACTACATAAATCTAAATTACGCACTATGCTCCCACACCACAATGTAAACAATTCCAAACTAAGAAAAATTCGCACCAATCCCAACAATTTTACTCCTTCTTGCGAAAGCAGATGTAAAAATCAGGTTGGCAAAGCGTTCCAGCTTTAAATTCGAGCCCACAAAAGGCGAGATCAAAGAGTCGCACTACTGGCCTCGCAAAAGCCGTGTCACTCCCGCCATCTCTGGTCGGTGCGAGGCGTCAGTCGACCGAGCGAACGCGCTCAGTTGCCCTGATCCAGGCGCCCACTCGGTCCTCAGTAGAATGAGTCGAGCAGTGCGTAGACTCGGAGGTAATATAAGGGTTCTTATGGTTTTGAGGAATCGGAATAAGTAAAATTATTTTTGTCTAAATTAATTTTATTTTACACGTAAAATTAATGCTATTCCTTACAGTCATCAACAACAAAAGTCCTACAGTTTAATTAACTTTTCGTATAGAAAATTCTTCTTGGATTATTAAAAATATTTCCTTTCTACCATTAAATTACTGTACAACCCAGATAAAACGAATTTGCATCATCGTTCCCTTTATTTTGTCAACGTCAAGCCACCCAAAAAGCATAATTCAATCTCGCCAAGCCCAATACTCTCCGCGAGCACCGTCCTCCTCTGAAATTCAGCCCGGCACCAAACCAAAGACCAAAAGAAGAAAAAAAACGAGTAAGCAAGAACCGTCCGAATCCTTCGACGGCAAAGAGAAAAGGAGACAGACGCAGAGATAGGTAGCGAGAAAGAAGGCGACGGAGCTTCAAAATGACGGCATTATTCAAGGCGCGTTTGAAACAACACGGGCGTAAAGCCTCGTCTCTCTCTCTCTACACGCGGCGGTGCTGCTGCTACTGCTGCGCTTCGCAATCTCCTCCGTTCCCGCTGGCCAGGGCGAAAAGAATAAGAAGAAGGCAGCGAGAAAGAAAAGAGGGCGGCCGCAGCAGCGGCACACAATCCACGTCGATAAATAAAGGATTGGGGGGGAAGAGAGGGCTGTGCGCAGTGCCGCTGCTCCTCGGTCAATATTGATTTTTAAATTGACCGCCGAGCGATTCCGCGAGGCTACACCCCACCCCCCGCGAGGTACAGATAGATAGATAGATAGACAAAGACGGAGCTCGCAGCAGGCTCGGGGCTGGCAAGCCCGGCGGCATCGGCTTCGTCTATGTACCGAGCGACCTCGAGCGCACACAGACACAGAGAGAGACAGTGCATACATGGAATTTGATTATAAATAAATGCGATGCGCGAGCGAGCGGCCGAGCGAGTTTACGCCGCGGCCACTCCGTTCTGCATCCATAATGCAGAGGTAGATACGAGAGAGAGAGACAGAGATACCCTTCTGTGTGTGCGTGCGTGCGAACGCACCGTGCGAAGGTTTGCGTTTACGTGGCCGTAAACAGGCGCGTGTGTGTTCCCGGGGATATACTTGAACCGAGCGAGCGAACGCGGATTGTCTCTGCTGCGAGCGCGCGCGCGCATACACACGAACTGCTGCGCTTGCATCCCCTTTGCGTGCTCGCTCGTCCGCGCGTACAGAGAGGGACGAGGAAGAGGGGGTGTATAGTGCGCGCTGTGGTTGAGTGTTGCGGAACGATGGCGCGGAGGGTGGGTGAGGAGGATGTCGCGTTGCGATTACTGCGAGGATTTTTGGAACTGTTTTCTGAGATGCTGTTGCGCGTGACTTATGGGTCGTAGGGATTTTGTATGATTGTTGTTGGATTTGGAAGGAGTTTTTTGGACGCTCGTGTTTGAACGAATAGAATAGCATCGTTCAATCAGCTTCGATGAAGGTGTCACGATCTAAGAAATGTAGAGCATTAGTAGAATATGATTTTTCTCATATTCTGATGGTGAACCGTGTACCAAAGACATTACCACCTCAAAACGCATGATGTTCCTAATTTATTATTTTGTATAAGATTTTTACTAACCACAAAAAGAAAAATAACAATAACCTCAAAAGACAACTCGTCTGTTCTCCGACCCCTTGCACGAAAATCCCCGCACGTACGAACTCCTTGTCTACTCCCTCAATATATATATATATACCACCGCGGCCATCTTTCTCTCCCTCCTCTACCCCCCTCATACATACCGCTATATATACTCCTCCGATCGCCATAACGTCATCCCTCGTACATATACGCACGTACACGTATATAGGGGGCGATCCCGCACGACTATACCCGGCGCTAAAACTTTCGCGCAATCGCTCGCCATTCGTCGGGGAGTCATCTCTACCCTCCCTTCTTTTTTTTCTTCTTTTTCTATCCCGACGATATCATTTTTCTTGATCGTCGGCTGGGAAAAAGGAGAGAGAGAGTGCGAGGGGCGCTCCCTCTGCTGACTCGCGCATCTCCGCCCTCCGGAGGCCGAGGAGGGGTAGGAGCCAGGGCTATTATGGACAATCAATCCAAAATATTGACCGTTCGCTATGAGACACGGAGGGGAGTAAGAGGGGGTCGTCTGTTTTATGGGTAGGATTACGCGACTTGGATTCGTAGTGCGCGAATTCGTGCCTTGGTCTCGGGTTTCTCTCGAGGGTTGCCGGTAAAGAGGAGGTGGAGGGCGGATCGGTGCTTCCTTTTTATGGCTGTCTGATCGTGTACGCGCGATGATTGTAAGTCTTTAGCTTTTTTTATTTTCGCGAGGAGTAAAGCAAGTAGTAAAACTGGATGAAATGCGTAGTCGGCAGTGACGGACTTTCTAATAAATGTTGTTCTTTCTTTTTGTCAGGGAACAATTGAAGTTTTGCCATCTGGAATGTATATGGTACTGTTAGATTTCGTGTTCAAAATAAGTCTACGTAGGTCTGGACTGACTTGAGATCTTGTCGTAGAACCTGAAGCAGAAGTAACAATGTACAGATACGTCATCGCCTATTACTATAGTCGGAGTATCCGGTGAAGGGGCTGTTCTGCTCAGAACTAATCGCAATGCACAATTTGGCTCAGCTGCATAAGTCTCACGTTGGAATTAACTCCCTATTTTTTTATAACTGTTTGTTAGGCCAATAAACAGCATTCCTCAATAATAATTCCTGGTTAATTATCTTCTCAATCGCCTACTCAGATCACTATAATAGTACAATATACTTCATAATAAACGATGCCACTGATAAATAGTACTGTTAATTTTAACTTCACAATAAGAACCTTATTGGACAAAAAATAACATTCCTACATGTTGGATATGGGAACAAATTCCCTCAAATTTTCCCGTCAACCATATTTATCCACCAGACCCACCCACCCACATTTTCCCACAATCGACAAATCCCAGGATTTATTATCATAACCATATATCCCACCCTCACACCCAACAATGTAAACCCATCATACGAACTCTCACTTCTCACTTTTCGCCACTCCATAAAACACTCGACCTGACAAGTACCAAAATATACAACGTGACCCAGCTGTTGACCAAAGCATCACCGAATATATATCCTTCGGCGCGTGTTATTATTTGCCGAGGCTCAACCCTTTCGCCGCTTCACGAGTGGACACGCAAATATCAGGAGAGCGAGAAGCCTGATAGTCGCGCGTACAACGCAAACATAAGCCCACGCGCAGTGTATTGATTGGCCGTGACGCGAACCCCTAATGCAATGCGCGTCCCAACTCTAATTTGCTAATCATCATCGGGGGGAAGAGTATAGAGAAGGACGAGGCTGAAATACGCATTAGTTTTGTGCCTGGCCGTCAGTCCATCTTGCAAATGAGATGTGCGTCGAGCGGGCGATCCGTCATAGTGAGCTGGACGTGTGATTTGTATTGGTTGATGAGTATAGAGAAGTGGAATTTCATGTGAACGATGTGCTTTTGGAGGAGAAATTGTGATTTACAAGCTAGGAATGACGCGTGACTATTTTGTTTTGTCGTAGGAATGTCTACGTTCGTGAATACGATTACTACTGTTGGGAATAAATGACTTTTTTTTCTCTGTCTGTATGATAAATTACACAAACTTCATTCCAAGTCTTTTCAGTATTTGAAACGTTACATTATACAGAAATGAAATGAAAATTTATGAAGATAGTTGTTAATCCAGTTTATTTGGAAAAATTACCAAAGAACTCTTAAAGTTATTATAAAATTTTACGATTATAGATTTTCTTGATGGAACCAAAAATCTCCGTATCTTTGTCTTGATCTTGATATTATAATGAAATTCATTGCGATTGAAGTTTTGCGCATTGCTAACTATAATCGATCATTTACAATTTAAAAAAAAATAATACTTTGGATACATGCAATAAGCCTATCCCTCTTGCAGAATATAATATCCTTTCGACCAAAACAGTAACTCCAAATTACAATAAAATCATAATAAGCATAAACTTCACATAACAAAAAATAAATTCAAAGAAAATCTAACTTCTTATACAAAAACCGCAAGTAAAACACCCCAGAAACCCATCCGGGCATTTTTGACCGCCGTGGCAATACGAAATCGACGAGCCAGAGCGCGCGGGCGGGCTGGCGTGGAGAGGAGGGCACTTCGCTGCCGCGCTCTCCCTCCACACTGAGAGAGAGAAGCCACCCCTCGCTCGCGCGGCACAATATCGCGGCGACATAACTCTTCTCCCCTCGTTCGCCGTACGGACGCTCCATACGCCACCCGCCAGAAACGTCAAGCTCTCTCTCTCTTTCTCCCACCCGCTCGTCTCCGCTATTATACTCGACGTGAATGTGTGTGTGAGTGTCTCTGCCGAATCGCGAGTTTGCGTTGCGAGAGGTTTTGATACTATGGTGTATGTATAAAGTCTAGGTGTGAGGGAAGGGTGTGGAGGATGGTTTACTTCAAGGTGGGTTGAGATTTTTCAAGGACGGTGCGAAGGACTGTATGTATAATCCTTTATATAAAAATCCTATTCGAGAACTATCGTTTTATCGAATATGTAAGCAACCGAATATCGAATTTGTGATAACAGAAAACAAACAGGGGCGCGCGTAGCGTGCCATTTAACGCTAGTAAAATTTACTCTTTGATATGACGTCTTCAATACATTTCTGTTAAAATTATTTATTACAAGCAATCCAATAATGACCTTTACGTTTCCTATATTTTGATTAATTAACTCTGAATAGTCATAAATAAACAAATGAATTTTCCTTGTACATAATCCTTAAAACGCTAAATCGGTAAACCATTGATTTCAAAAACATTTCCATTCGCTTCTCAACAAACGCAAAATCTCCTTACGCCGCACTCGCAATAACCTCGAGGACCCGTAAAATCAAGAATTCTACTCGCACCTCACATATCCACTCTCGCGTAAACCTCTTCGACACACCGAATTTTCGAAAACTCCCTATGCCCCGCACACTATATACGAAAAAAGCGGGCAAAATCTGTCTCTCTCTCCCTCTCACTCTCCTCTCTATAAATCGCCAAAAGAACCAATACGCCTCCCCCCGCTCGCAAAAGCCCATAACTCACGCGCCGCAATAGTACGCGCGCGCTCGCGTGAAATACACCCCCGCGCGTGCACACGCGCATATTCCACCAACTCTCCCTCTATACGCACCACACACTCCCCTACTCGCGCGCGCGCGCTTTGTTTCAATAATACTGTTTATATTGGAACGCGGAGCATTGATCTGTTTGCGCGGCAGCAGCAGCCTCTCCCCCACCGCCGCCGGTATATACGCGTCGAAGATGGACATATTGGGTTTCGCCGAATACGCGAGCGAGTTTCGCAGTTTCGGCGCGCGCGTTTCATGATTTCCATGTTCCGCGACTGGCGTTGTATTCTCTCTCTCTCTCGCGCACAGTAGAGCCGATATACGGCCAGATACGCCCATCCGCCGGCTATATATCAGCAAGCGTGCGCGCGGCTGCTGCTGCTGCCCCGGAAAGTGATTTAATATCGCTATTCGGCTAGCGGAGTAGTAGAGAGAGGTCCGCACGCATACACATATATATACATATAGAGAGACAGACGCGAACGCGAGCGAGCTATGTGGGTGGATGTACACGGGCGAGCGAATGACGCCGGTTGAAGCTTCGCCGATATCGTTTTCGAGGAGGGAGAGAGGAGGAGGAGGTGGAGGGACATTTTTTCGGACGATGGGTATATAGCGGAGTTACGACTGCGAGCGCGTCATTTTTTGCACAGCCGCCGATCTGCTTTTGCTTTTATGGTTTTTCCGTCGTTCGGAAGTACGCGTGTATGTGTGTGTGTGTGTGCGTGTGGCGACTGGACGATCGATACAGTATAAATATTCGAAGTAAAAATGTGTTGGCACTTTTTGTTGGTAAAAATGAAATTGGCTGGATTTGCGACTATTATTGTATAGCAAATATTTTTACTTATTTTTGGAGTAGAGTTGGTTTTGAATTTCAATAATGACGACTATATTTTAATTATGTACTACGTGCGTGGAAAAAATATACCTTTTCAAAATAACATTTATATACGTATATTGCGGAGTGTTGTGATTCTCATTAAAACAATATAACACAGATAGTTACTAAAAATATAATGAAACTCATTGAATTCAACGAGAAGCTCAATCGAAAATCATTCAACGCGTCATTCACAGCTCATCAAGCATTATTTATCTCCTCCTCTCCGAAATCTCTCGAAAAAGAGCGAATACCGTCAAAACCGTATACCGTACCGCCCCACATCTATATCCACTCGACACCCTCGAAAAAACAATTACCCACTTCTCAATCAATAAAAAGCTCTCCAGAAACAAGTCAAAATATCCGCCCCTCGACCCCCCTTCGCACCCCATAAAACTCTGCCAAGACGAAAAAAAAACGCGGACACGCGCTCGTCGCGGACATCACGCGACACGACCGAGCATTACAACGTAGGCTATAGGCGAATGGAGGGACGACGAGCGACGATGCAGCAGGACTGCGAGAGGGGAGCTATAGCCAGCTCGGTGTGAAATTAGCGCAGATGTCGCGGTGACGGCGCTCTCCGTTCATTTTCCAGGAGATTGGACCGGCAAAGGGAGAGAGAGAGACAGAGAGGGAGATAGTCGTCCACGCGGATTTTCAGATCCCGTCCGCTCGCGCGCGCGCGAGAGCGCCGCTATTAATCCGATTCGTCATCCGAAAAGTGATACCCTGGTCGTCCCCTCGATGAACATCCGCAGACGAGAGAAAACGAGAGAGAGAAAGTCTTCTACACCCCCGTTTTCACACTTAAATTGCGCCGTGGAGCAGTGTATATTTTCGATTCCGGTCTTTTGTTGGGAGATGCGCCGCTCGAAGGGTGGGCTGCGGATGAGCTGGTGCGTCGTTTTGATGTGCCAGATACGGTATGGTTGGTGGGAGATTATCGTCAAAATAAGAGAAATGTCGTTGTACGTGGTATATTAAGTAGATAATGTTTAGTAGATGTCAAAATATGAATGTTTAAACTTGTGAAAGAAAATATCATTCACTGCCCGAAATAGTAACCAATCTAATCGAATATTTTTAGAATGTGACAAAAAATGTACTCTCTACAAATGAATATGTGAAAAGTCGCGTTCACTGTTGCGAATAAGTGAAAAATTGACTAATACTCTGTATTCACTTATTACGCAGTGAGTATTTTATTCCACTACCTACTTCAATAAGTGAATATTCACTAACGAATTAATCTATTTTTTTACTTATTCGCACCAGTGAACGACCGAGAGAGAGAGAGAGACTTTTTGAGTGACAAAAGCGCATCGTGTAAAAACGAAATGAATGTGAAAAAAGACAAACATCGATATGTGCTCCGAAGTTCTATCGGTCTTACGAAATTGTTTTGAGTGAAAAGACGTTGTAAAAAGTAAAATAAAAAGCTTATAAAATAATTTCCTGTACTTTGATTGAATTGAGCTCCGTGTATGCAGCTACCTGTGTAGCACCTGCAGTAAGGAAAGCAAAGCCAAATATCCTACATGTATAAAAATCAGTTCCAGTTTTAACAATATTTTGTGTTACGTGGAATCTATTACATACTTTCTGTATAATTAGTATTTCAACAATGAAAAATACAAAATGTGTATAAAAATTAAATCCCGTGTAAAAAATTTCGCCATTCAACTACACAAATTATTCTGCACAAAAATTAGAAAATACGTATGTAAAATTTATTTACTATAAGCGACTACACTCTAGCGGTGCAAAAGCGCATGCGCGGATGCAAGCGGTAAGAGCGCAAGTGCGGAGATTCCCATATCGTTTACGGGGATTCACATATCATAAATCACTTTTTAAGAATATAATTTTTTAATAACAAAAGCATTTCAATCGAAAATCAGTAGATTTTATTATTGCAAAAATCGTCCGAGGATCATGAAAATGATTTAGTTAAAAAGTTGGGAACGATTGGTTCAATATTTTTTTCTATTAAATGTTCCAAACGAAAAAGGCTCTGTCCTTTTATATAGTAATGAGATAATGAAAAATTTATCATCTGTAAGCTCTTTAGCAGCATATATAACATGTGCAGTGGATTACGGCTGGCAAGAAGAAAAGCACCCATCATTAAAGTTTTCCAACTTTTGTTTAAGGTCTTTTAAAAAACTGATGTCTCGCTTCATATTGCATGGCCGAAATTCCACGTAGAGGTCCTAGTTTTTCCATTATCATAGGATAATGCGTGGTAATATGATGCTTTGGTTGTAAATGGACATTAAAGGTCCTCATGGATGATTTATGGCGTGTTGCAATAAGCTGTTTTAACTATGATATAATAATTTTAGTCATAGTGGGTGTAACCCCGATTTTTAATATCTCTATCAACATTAGAATCACATTCCACCTCGCATTCCACTGAGAAGATATGCCACTATTCTTTTCAACAATATCTTCCAAAATTAATGGTAAATATGTTATCAAGCATAATATTTGTGATACTAAATTATTACCATTGTTATAACAACAACGGGACTTGGATTTTTCATCCTATTATGCCATAATCAAATGCGACAATTCTTTTTTTGCTTAGCGGGCTGAAAGTACCACTTTTGCTCCCGGTGCCCGATCGCAAAAGTTGTATTTTCGGCCTTGTCAGGCAAAAAAATCGTATCCGTACCAAGGGAGCAAATAAAGAATGCCTCAGATCACATGTTTGTCATTAACATGCGATCTGGGACATTCTTTACTTTTACTCCATATGTGCGTAATATACAATTATTGAGTTTGGTTAATGAAATAATCGATTTCGATATCAATAGTTCGATATTTGTTTTGTAATTTATATAAATAAATTCCTTCTGAAAGATCGTGCATAGCATGTACACTAAAGTTATCCCATAAACTAAAATATTCATGATCATGAAATATTTTTCGTAGGAAGTAATTCGCGCTTACCTCTAAATTAAAAATTATGTTTTCAAGTTTTAAAACTGTATGGACCTTACTTTTGTGCTGACATACTTACTGTGAGAAAAATGATGATCATATATTATTCTTTATGTTGAATAACATATACTGAACAAGTTAAAATATACTCCCGATACATCGATCTACCCCAACTGATAATTATCACTAATAATGTTTAACTTTTCCATTAAAACAAACTTGAATCACCGACTCTATATCGTCATTCAATAAGAAGACGTAATCATTTATTCACGACGGCCCCTCCCCCTCCCCGCCGCCCCCCTCGGCGTTTTCCGCTCATGACCGTTCGGCCAGCTAGGCGCGCCAATTCAATAAACCAACGAAAAACTCCGCGAAGATCTTCCATTATTTGGAAATAAAGTTTGCGAAGAGAGAGAGAGAGAGAGAGCCGCCTCCTCTGCAAAAAGAGCCAACCGGAGCCGGCGCACGATGATATGGATTTCAGTGTGTTCGAGCCGGCGCGCTCCGCTTCTTCGCCGCCACGTACACACGTAGGGATTTTTCATTAGAACCCGGCCGGCGAAGACTCGGGGAACGAGAGAGAGAGAAAGAGAGAGGGAGAGAGAGAACGCGAACTTTTCCGAGCCGTGCACGCTCGCTCTGATAAAGGATTAATAGAAGTTATAAAGTAGAAGCTCCGCTCGGGAGGCGGAGAGAGAGAGAGAGGGAGAGGAACATTACGTGACCTGACTCCGATCGCGCAGAGCGCGCGCGCCTTTCTTCAGGTTATATTGCAGGTTGTGCGCGCCCGTCGTTTCTCATCCGCCCTCCTCCCCACCCCCACCCCATCTGACCAATCGAACACCCCCCGAGTTCATCTCTATATACGAGACTTGACCGGCCTCCGACTCATACCCTGCGCTCCTCTTTCTCTCTTACCTCCTCTCCCTCCAGAGTCGCTCGATGTATGTACTTTGTAGCGAGAAAAGAGCGAGAGAGGAAAAAAGCTAGCGGGAAATTCCGAGCTCGTATACGGGAGAACAGAGCGAGAGCGAGAGAGAGAGAGGAGTTAACGAGTAAAAATGTTATTAGATCCTGAAGAATGATCTTCGGGCGCGTAATTGGGGACGAGCGGAGGTGAATTTCGGCGAATCGCGCGTTTAATTAATTTTTATGAGGGCGCGTAGGCAGCGCCGCGAATGGCGCCTTACCTCTGTATGTGTTAGGTTTTGGTTAAAGGTTAGTGATATTATCTCGAGGCGAGAAAAAGAAGAGATGCCGGTGCTGTGTATATATAGGAGGCTTGGCTTTACGATAATGAATAACAGGCTGAGGAATTGCTTCGTGGTCGTATTTTTTGATTAATTTCCGGGGAAATGAGACCCACGTTGAAAGATTAAACGTGATCGCGTGTTGTGGATATACAATAAATTTTATCCTATTCTGCTAAATATAGCTAATGTACGATACAGTAAAAAATTGTCAACCAATCGTTTCATTAATCGTTTTAATATATTCGGAATCGAATAACTACATTATAGAGTACGATATGTGTAATATTGATATTTCGTTAACTAATACATAGTACTCACGTACCCTTTAGACATGGTAAACTTTGTCTTCGCAAGATTTTCGGAAGAATCATTCCGTAACACACGAAACTTAATCAAGAATTCGTCTTCTAACCCCGACAAACGTGTCATCCAGCCGAGTACCTCGGTAACTCAGCAGCAAAGGGAGGCGCGCGCGCGAAAGCAGACGATAAATAAGCGGTAACGAATTGTACTTACTTTTTCGCCGAGTTAGCGAAACTTCTGAGTTTGCCGCCTCCCTCTTCCTTTCACGCCCCGCGTACTACTACTACTACTACTACTGGCCACGTGGACTGAGTCAGTAATACGCGGCAGCGAGAAAACGAGACGACGAAGACAGGACGCGCGGAGGATTAGCCCACCCCGAGGCGGAATGTGTAATCAGGCGGGATTGCATTAGTACAGCTAATTAGCCGGGCACAATGCTCTGATAATATTATATAGCTCGTGGCAGTAGCAGCAGCCGTGGGCGGATAAAGAAGACACAATGCGCCTCCTGCAGAAGGAAAACTCTCTCGCTCTCTCGAGCTATGGACGGAAAGTCGGTAGCGCAGAAAAGCAGCAGCAACTGTTCAGTTATTCATGTCGCACTCTTGCCGGTCATGCGCGTTCTCTCTCTCTTTCTCTCGCGACTAAACAGCCAACGGCGCGCACAACTCTAAGACGACGGAGAATCGAAAGGAGGCGGCGGCGGCGGCAAGTAAATCCGCTTTCTATTCATCTAGAACGAAGGAAGAGAGGAGGAAGAGAGAGAGGGAGAGAGAAGCGTCGAGACGTCGTCGTCGTCGTCTTTTCGCGCAAATTTGTTGCTTAAACGATGGAATTATGGAAAGTTCGCGTCTTCCGCGCGCGGCGAGACGCGGCCGGAATAAGGGATTTGCATGCTAGTTTATGCGAGCCGCGGAGCCGCCGCCTCGGAGACTCGCACTCGCTAGCTCTGCGCCTTTCTCGGTCTCTGCGATTCTCTTAATTATAATGCAATTAATAGTCTAGTTCGTTCGGCTGGATGCGCGCGGGCGACGAGTTTGAGAGGTAGAGGAGGAGGTCTGTTATTGGATTTTTGCATTTGATTTCGGCTGAGATTTGCGACTATATAATTACCATGTCTGTGTGGATTTTCTTTTATACTGTCATTTACTAGAATAGTAAATTTAATGAGCCCTCTATAGTCAGATCTCCATTGCAAGTATCAAAATAATATTATGTGAGTTGTTGTAATATAAACTTACAGATAACTATAATATCAATAAATTATGATTTAGATTATAGAATGTGGAACCTAAATGTAATGACATATTTATCAAAGTCATAAGCGGGCATAATAAACAATTTTTAACCAAAAATCAATTAATTTCCATTACTTAAATACAGACATCATCCCCTTCGGAAAACCCTCTACACACCTACCCCCGAGTCTTCCATCATACAACTCGTCCGAAATTTCACGCTCGTCATCGGCACCGACAAAAAACAACATTCAACACCCGTCCAGTACCAACGTCAATGACTCATGAAAACTTGCTAACTCTCCACCATCACCATCCCCTAAAAATTCTTCGAAAATCATTTATCCATCTCTCTCTCTCTCTCTCTCCGGTCAGGGTCGCAATAACGTCTCTCCGCGACGAATCGCCCGGTTAGTCGCGCCTCCGTCGCGTACGTATAGTATCATCTTTCGGCGCAACGCGTGTGTTTACTCGCGTACGGGGTCTCGAATATCGCGCTCCATATTAAAAGCGCTGGACCCCGTCGTAGGAAGGGGGCACAGACACCCCCGAGGACGACGAGGGTGGCGGCAATTTATCTATATTATACCCTCAGTTGGCTCGGGTGCACGCGCGCGCGCGTGCGTGTGTGTTTTGACAGGAACAGCATTATTAAATGCCCCGGATATCTGATCCGCGCGACACCCTTAATCTACATATTATACGCTCGGAGAGCGTGAGCACGCGCGCGTGTACATAGTCCCCCGAGAGCGCGATTAAGGCGCAGTGCGAATGGGAGAGAGGAGAGAGAGAAGACTGAGAGTTTTAAGTAATTTGGGCTCGATTTTTTCTTTCTTCACAGGGAGGGGGGATTTTATGAAGAGCCGATATGGCTGTCGTCGTATGCCGGGTGTCGAATAGTCGATTTCATGGGGGAAAGCGGATTACGTGTAATTTATTGGATTTCGAGGAAGGTTGTCGTGTAGGCGGTGTCGTTTTTTAAAGATTTTTTTATTTGTTTGTAATACAGTGCAGAATACATTAAACATCTGTGAGATTAATATATGCATTTCGTAAATCATTAATGTCATATGAACTATAGTTACACAAAACTTAAAAAGCATTTATGTAAAGAAACGTGGAAGTAAAAATTGAAATATAATGGTTCTTACGTAATTCTATCTTCTTTTAAAATAACGATGGCCTGAAAAGCGCAGACTGACTGCGGTTTATCAATTAAACAAGGGCGCTATGTTGACATCGTATTGAATTTATTTTAAAATTGGTCACAAAATAAATGTGACAACGTACACGCAAAGCTAAGGAATATAAAAATAAAAATGATGGTTACATTGAAATAATTTGGAACTCCTAAAAGTAATTGGAAGAATTATATTCTTCCTAGTTGTCACTCGGAATCAAAAATGGAACTTTTCATATCATAAACCGTTCCAATTCACCCACACTGAAAAAAAAGTTTATGAAATCTAACAATATATTAAGATTCATACAGCAATAAAAGTATTGTTGTCAGGTCTATACCGATACGGTATAGCTGTGACAACTATACCCGTGGTTTCGGTCCTGGAAAGATTCAGTGTACTAAATCTGACGGTAATATCTTACCGTGAGACTACCTATGAACACAAAATATTTTTTATTTTAATCTTAAACATATTTTTAAATGAAGTTTACTCCATTGTCATGCGTGGTATCAATAGCTACGAGTATGACTATAGGAACCAACAGTATTTGTGTGGTAACCATAACTTTTGTCAATATGAAGCAGGGTTTTGCTCTCACAACTAAACTGAGTTTGACCTGTGAGAGCAATACTTTATTTTGGTAATATATCTAAACGTTTTTCTCTTGTGACTTTCGATATTTTTCTCACAACGTCACGCCGTATTGTCAACGTGGTATTGCTGTACGCACAATACTTTTTTTCAGTGCATTAGTGGAACAATCATCTCGATTTATAAGCGCAGGGTACCTTTCGTGAGCAACATACACCACG
>UXGD01001633.1:0-32655 GCA_900474315.1 Torymus auratus
ACACACACGTACACACACAGTCGCTGGCAATGACAAACAACTGCCGATTTCGTCGCCTCTTACGCGCCCGCCTTTTCGTAAATCCGGTGGCTTAGCTCGGCATTCGCGAGCGCGCGCGCAAACAGGAAGGGAGCGAGGGAAAGGATATAAGGAAAAACGGTTCGAGAGTGGAGGTCGGGAGTAATGCTCGATTGGATGCTTTGGTTGTTAGGTGAGAGTTGCGAAAGGGGTTGATTTTATTTTAACTATGAAGATTTTAGATAAGTTTTTTAGGCCAAAATTGATTTTGTCAAGTCGTATATGAGAAATTCTACAGATTTTCTACACTTACTATACCGTAACTGTGCCGTATATGTTTTGTAAAAAATCTTTTCTCATTTTTTTAGGTCATACAATAGACGAAAAAATTTTCAACACTCGAAAATGGTCTTCTAAACACGGTGATTAAACACAAATCCATTTTTCTTATGAAAATTTAACATGGGGAAAATGAACAAAAAGTGGTCAGTGATGATCAACCAATAGCAAGTTCTTAAAGGTGACAACAAATATTCCACAAAAAAAGCGTTTAAAGTAGAAGAAAAGAGCTGCAATTTAAGCTAAATATGGTTAAAATCGGTTGGTTCTGCACAAAGTTCCGAGCATTTGAAAATTGCGAAAAATGGCCAAAAGAGGAAGGTGAAATTGAAAAACTTTTATTGTCGACAGGAAAAAATTTGCATGAGAATTTGATCAGTCACCACCGTGCATGAAGCTTATTTTTCCTTTTTCAGTAATTTAGCAGTTGTTGTTGCTAAAGAGGTTGGTATTAAACCAAGTACCAACGTGATTCGTCATTAACAATATTGATGGTAAGGGACATATAAATGCTACGCTGGAGAATTGATTTTGGAAACGTTCCCAGATGATGCCAATCTTATTTTACATGTAAGATTGTGCAGGACTGTGATATGTTAGAATAATATTAGTTTATCTTTTTATTTTATCATAGAAACATTAAATATAGCTCGCACCATAAGCATATTTTTTAAATAATATAATATAAATGTATAGTTAAAAAATTATTATTTAAGAATTGTGTATTTAAAAATTTTATATATTTTTGGAAAGTTTCACTCTTATAAAAACTGATAGTTCGACAAACTTAGTTCAAATACCAAGTGTGGTAAAACTCATAAATAAAACCTTAACGTCAGAAGTGAAACAGCTTTTTTTGTTGGCAAATAGCAATTCTATGCCAACTTTCTTCGAACAACAAACACCCACGCTCAATATCTTTTTATAATCGCGCAAAGTATATCTCGCAGAAAACATTATAAATATGCAACATGCGCATGGCAAAACAATGCCCCTGCACTTAAACGTACCCTCGCCCGCGGCTCAAGTACGGTTAATCGCTTTTAAATTGCAGCTGCTTTTACATTACGTCGTGAGGGCACTTTTATCAACACACACACATATATGTATACTCATACATACACGAGCGAAATTCGAAGACATTCTTGAAAAAGTCATTTCAGCGCAGTCGTCGGCCACCTTGAGAAGTTTTTCCAGAGCGCGAGGGTCGCTTGTTTCGCGTCCACGTGCTTTCTCTCTCTCCCTTGTTTCTCCTCCTCCTCCTCCTTCTCCCGCGCGCACGAGTCTTACCCTCCGAAGGCCAAGCCGAAGACTTCATCGATCGAAGAGGCGGCGGCCAGTGGCTGTGTGTTTACACACACACGTGTATGCGAACGGCAGTCCAGATGGGGAGGGAAAAGGTGCCAAAAACAGGGGAGGGTAGTAGAATCTTAGGAGCTGGAAAATATGCATGAGGGTGTATTTTAGCGTCAAGGATGGGGGAGTGGAAGCTGATGGGAAATTCGTGGTGCTGGAAAAATTCGATGGGAAAAGTGAGTTTCGTGGAATGTTTTGCAATTCGCTGCGATGTTAAGAAAAGGAAAAAGATAGCAGTCGTATTGTCTAAATGTAAATCGTGAAATCAATACGGAGACTCTTATTGTAAGTCCTGAGATAGTAGCCGTAAATTAGCTTTTTCTTGATTATATTAACGAATTGTTACTGAATCAAAATGATTTTAAAGAAGAAAATGATAAATCTTCAAATGTTACAATGAAATTTTACGAAAAGCGTACTTTGTCCTCATTACTATCTGGTGGGGTTGGCTACAGAAGCCAAGCAAACTTGTTGCAGATGCGAGATATCCATCTGGTGGCGAAAGAATGAACTTATGAAAACTAAAGTTCCTATTAACCCTCAGCTGCTAGAGAAATTGGAATATTTCTTCCCCGAGTCCATTGTATATTATAATGTATGAATAGCACGGTCGATCCTCAGGCTTTTTCTACATTGGATACTTGCCTTCGGAGCGCTCCCGCGCTCCTTGATCTTAGAATCTTCATCTTTACATTTAAGTTTTGGTATATTTTTTTTATGATTTGGTTTTTTACTTTATATTTTCTTGAAATTAAAAATTTGTTATTTGTAAAACGATTCTATAGTTATTTCAAAGGGTACTTATTTATTTATTCATAAACAGTGCCGAAACTATTTACGCCTTCTATAGAGACATCCAATCCCTGACTATTTCATTAAGCTTCATTTTAGATCATAGTTGTTCATTTAAATTATAACATAAAGAAATAACGAAATAAAACATATAAAGCATGCAGGCGAATCCTTAAAATTTAAAAATTTTCAATTGTTAAGTCTCTGTGAGGACATTTTAAAATATAATGGCGATTGAAGCGTTATACAACCTATTGTTTACCCTCCTGACGCCCGACACACAGTGAGGATAGAATTGTGCGGCTGGGAAACTGGGTCGCAAATGGTAAAAATTGCCATGTCTCTCGGTGCAAAACTCGCTGCACGGAATTAAAAAAAAAAGCGCAAATTAAAAAGAGCTTTTCTATGGCTTTTGATTATTTGCTCAGCTCGCTGCCCAACTTTCTTCTTTCACTCCTACAGTACTAACAAATATTTTTTGCTTTTTTACTTTCACTACGAAAAATGTACGGCACGGTGTAACGCGATTCTGAACGCGAAAGCTCGCGCATCATCTCGAAATAACATTTTTAATCATATTTGTAATATTATTACGGCGCTTTCAGCGAAAAACCAATTTCATTACGTTCATTTTTGCCTCGAAACAAAGTTATTGAAAATTCAGGAAAAAAAAAATCACTTCGCGCATATAATAATTAACATCTTCGCGCTTAACGTTACACTTAAATATATTAACCTTTCTATCGCAGTATCAAGCATTCTTCATACTTAACGCCAACCATCATCCACTCGACCTTTCTATATCACTCTCCCGCCCTCCCAACCGAAAGCCACGTATTTTTCCCGAAAGTAAATTTTATCTAACCTACATATCTCGCTTCGTCCGTGTTGTTTTTTTCTCCCTCGAATAAAAATAACGTCGCATCGAACTTCGCCAAAAAAAGTTATCCATGCTGCCCTTCGCGCGTATTTCATTCGGTTCCATGAACTTTATTTCACCGCGCCTCTGTGTCGCCTACATACCGTCTACCCTTCTTTTTTCCCTATATACTTTTGTCGCCAGCACACACTGTAACATGTTTTTTCCATCTGAAATCTCAAAACACCAGCCCATCCTAAATGGCTTGACTTAGGAAATCTTTGCTCATTCTTACATCATCCGATTCGTGCAGAGCTCGGTGAAATCTATACCGATTCATCTAGGTAATGTGTTATACTGTAATCTTCATCAAATCTATCATTACGTTCGAGTTTTATTATTACAATTATATATTGATAACACCGGTGCGTATTCATTCTATGTATGCGTGTGTGTATGTGTGTGTGTTAAGCTAATTATACAGTATCTCTATCGCTTCTAAACCACAGACTTTGTAACTGTCGTAGTTAACTTTACACAACGATAACTTCATTTCACCATTGACATGTACGGCAATCAATCTTCCGAAAAGCTCAAATCTAGATCCACCACGCACGGCTGCTCGTAATCGATTATACTCTCACGCTCATTACGCTCATATCGTTCTAGTACCCCGCGACAGCTTCGAACTTTCCGATCCATGTGCCGCACGTGCGTTACAGTATATAGTTTTTTTTTGTCCACATGAAAAAAGAAAAGAAAAATAAAGTAAAAGTATAAAGAAAGAAATGAAACCATAAACTCTCACAACTCTTCGGCTCGACTTCTCTCTCTTTTTTTTGTATTATTATAAATCTTACAAATAGAAGAGAAAGAGCGGAGGAGGGAAAGTGATTTACGATTGAGCAGAGCGCGCGAAGACCCGCACACGTGTGGCGCCGTCGACACCACCCCTGCGACCAAAATAACCACCTGCTTTCGCTCTCGTTCTTGTAACTTTTGTACGCCTCACACACACACATGCGAGCGGGGAGCTTTTAAAGATTGAGAAGGCGATATTTCGGCAAACTCGGAAAGTCGATACGTCCGCTGTCGACGTACTACACTGCTGATAGGGCAAGGAAAATAATTTTATTGTTTCAGACGTTGCGCGCGTGCGTGTGAGAATGTATCACATGCGAGCACGTGGAACGAGTTGGAGTGAAGTTTCAGGGGAGTTACAGAGATTTTGGGATTAAACTACTGGTGATCTTTTTTTTTCGATAAACGGAGTATTAGAAAAAATTGTTTTATTTTTGGAAACTTGATTTTTACATAGATATTGAAATTTTTAACAGAGAAAGGATACAAAATGAAGGAATAAAGAAAATTTTGCCATTAACATACTAGAATTGTCTGCCCTCATGCGAACGTCATTTGCAACTGCGAGCTGGTTACTTCTATTGTAACATCGGTCTATTATTGTAACATCAATAAAGTAGGAAGTGTGTGTATATATATGTATATATCGCTGACTTACAAACATGCAATCCATCTCTGATTAAGGATAATAAATTTTAATGCAAACAGCCACATATTTTCTCGTTACTTTTTGATATCGCGCGCACGGCTTCTCGATTACGGTCACGTGCGCGGCTTTACGTGTTTCACTTGCCGCGGGACTATTTAATGATGCCTGGAATGTGGCGTTTATTGATTTTAGGAAAGTCAAGTGGGCATTCGGATTTTCTCAAGGTCTTCCCGTCCGCTTCCTGAATGTTATTTTTAATCGCTGGCGCCTTTAATAATGCACGTCACGCGCATTCGATCCCCTCAATTTTATGGATGAGCATTATAGTTTTCGAGAAATTGTTTTATCGTTTTTTATATCGGTGTTATTAAGTAGTATAGCACTAAAGTATTTATATACGTTTGATAAGAATTGTAAAGCCAAAATGTAATTAGTTTTTTTTCTTCGTAAAAAGAAAATTTACAGTTATTAATACCTTAAATTAATGATTTTTTACCTTGTTTTTTTACGCTTTGGAAGGCCTTTTATTGATTCTTATAAAGTATTAACTAAATTTCAATGTACTTAGCCAATCTGTATTTTCTTGTCTATGTACCTGTATTTTTAACCTTTTCGTGCAATCTGTTTTTGAATAAGCACTCATAACATTTACCTGCATTATAATTAGCAGTGACAAAACGTATTATAAAAAGCGTGTAGCTGTAAATAAATTTTTTACATATATGTAATAACAGTGTTTTTACGTACACATTAAGCTAATTTAACAGTTTTTTTTACCTTGAACTTACCAAACAATAACTATCAGACGGTGTATTTTTTGAGTTTGTTTTCGAGTAAAAATTTGGAAAAAAGTTTGATCTCATTTGCATCAACTTCGTAACAAACATGCACTTTTTGAGATTCTAGACTTTTTCAATTTTATTAAACTAATGTGTCATTTAGGAAATGTAGATAATTTTCAAATACTACCTTTTTATTTACACTAACAAAGAAAGCTCCCCGCCTCCGAACCATGGATATGGTTATAAAAAAAGTTGAGAATTTCATGGTTTGAAATTTCCTTTTTCTCTAATGATTTGATGAAAGTCAATTTAAACCATTTTCTTAGTCGGTCTTTCATTTCTTATAACTTACCAAGGGATTAATATTTTCAAATGAATCAAAGCTTAACTTGAAGCTTTTCCTGACGACTCTTTTTTTATTTCAGCATGGTTATTCTGACATTTGTAGCTACAAACTCATTTAGGTCTCCATGAGCACTTATTTTACCTAGATATTTCGAAAAACTGCTTTATCTTTGCCCCTAGAGCAATGAACAACAAAGTATAGAAAGAGTTCATTTTCTTGGCTTAAAAAATTACATCCTGAACTCTTAGCCAAATCTATGATCCGGAGATAAGAATCCCTTCTTGTAAGTTTTAATTTTATTAAAGAAAAGGGCATTGTTCCAACTATTCATTGACATCTTTATTTATAGTAGATACTTAAAAGACTCCTAATATATTGCTACTTACTTTTACCTCAATAAAACTAATTTAAATTTTACAGACAGCTTTATCAAGCTTAGCTTTCCTTCCTGATCGACTGCCTTTTCAAAGACAACTTCGATCACGAAACTTAAATTTTCTTACCATTTTCACAAATCCTTCACTTAGAAGAGTAAAAAGAAATCTCTCGAAAATTTCGCTCATGAAAAGTAAGAGGGAAAACATTAAGCTCTAACTGCACCCTGACGGCATCGCGCACGCGCGAGTGGCCACTAAAAAAAGTGAGTGTTTAACGAGCTTGGCGTAGCGCCAGGCGGATCAGCGGATCAGCAGCGCGCACGTGGTCAACAGGTGTTTTTTTTTTCACTGCGAAATTTGCGTCGTTCAGGTGACCCACGCCCAGAAGCTCAATATTTGCTTTAATCCGATGGTATTGAGAGATAATTCGCATTGGTTGTTTAGTTTATTTGCATTAATGATGTTTGATTATTTGGCGAATGCATGCTTGATGGGCAATTGAAATTCAACAAATTTAATAACACGCATATATTTCAAGTCGATTTAGAGTTAACGTTCGTTGAAGTGAAAAATCATGTAAGTTTTAGAGGTACAGGACTTTTAATCAAGGAATGTGAAGTTCTTGTCGTACCACACTGACATTTTTTATAAAAAGAATCGATGTAATGGCCTCGCTATTTTTTTTAATCAGGAGCAAACTTATAATACAAGAAAAGGAAGTAAATATAATAAAATATGTTAATCAAAAGTTTTCACTAGTAAAACTAAAGTTTTTGCTTCTCAGAAAACTATTTCCTAAGTAAATCATAGCAAAACAAAACTTGAGGTCGTCTATTCAAATTTAATTTACATTCTTCTAGCATTTGCTGTAATCTACAAATGAAAAGCAATATTTTATCATTAAAGATTAAAAATAATTCTCATATTATTCTTGGATAAAATCGAAATAATTACGATGATATCGATTACGCGCGTATATTTCTGTACTATTTCTTGGCTCGCGTAATTGTTACTCAATGTGAAAATTTTAATTAATTAGGGATATCTTATTAATGTTGCATTACTCTGAAAAATTTTTTTACGCTGTGAGAACTGTAAGTATGGTTCTGACAATGATACTATATTTGGCTAATTTTCTTTTCCCTGAATTTTGTAGTTGCAGTAATTGTATTGGTACAGTTGTGAGAGCCGTACAAGATACACTGAAAGCACTAATGTATAGAGTTCTTTTGTCGAAGCATAATATTTTTCATTACAATAATCTCGATTGATAATTACATTGAATTACAGATGAAATAAGCAAAATCGAATTGCGAACACGTGGTTGATGCGGCGGATTTTTTTACCTTTTTAGGTTATAGGTTAGGTTTTCAACAAACGAATACAGGCGGCAAAACTAAATCGTACCGTTGTTAGAGCTGTACAAATACAGTTTCCGCATCTGACCAATAGTGCCGTTACATTATACAAATAAATAGCTGCTTCAGCCGTCTGTATAAGGGTAACTGAACAGTATAAATAGTGCTAGTACAGCAAATCGAAACTATGGTTTCTACAGCCTAAAATTTTTTTTCAGTCTAGGTCATATCATTAGAGAGATTAATTTTCAATTATTCTTGTTTCATAAAATTATTAATGTTTATACAAAATAAATATATAATCTTCATTATCCAAGTTCAAAGACACTTTGACAATTAAGGTACAAATTTTTTATACAAACAACAAATTCTTCGCTTTACTCAAACCCGACCAAACAACGCTAACAATTTTCAGCGCCAGCAAATGCATTGTCGAAAAACGCGCATAACTCGCAAACAAAACAACGGAAGCCAGCATAGAAGGAGATTTTACATCGGCACCATATACACATATATAATCATGCCATTCGTCGCAAAGACGAGCGACACTCGCGTAACAGTTTATAAAATAACGATTACGTCGCGGCGACATATCGATTACGCACTCGTTTTCGCGCAATTACCGATCGCATTAACGGGTTCGCAGCGGCGACAGCGAAGAGAGAGGGAGAGAATAGACGGGGGTTCCGCATATAACCTACAAAGGAGATAATTATAGTCGCGAAGAAGTCATTAAAGGGGGCCGCGGCAAAGCGAGTGAGAGAGAGGGAGAACCTTGTGTCGCTCATGTCTGTGTCTGTATATATGTGCGTGCAAGAGAGAACGCGCTCAGGGGGACCTTGTACCTTGCGCACGGGGCGCATGCGCAATAGAGGCGTTAAAAAATAGCTCGGTCGTTGTAAAAATAGGGGGAAAAAATAGCGAGAGAGTTGGAAGAGTTGGGTTGAGTTTTTGTCGTTGAAAAAGGTTCAGTTTTTGTTTGATTGGGAATGATTCGGTGTGTCTGAGAGATTGAATTTTCAAAATTAAGTTGAGGGTGACATAAATTTAAAAAAAACTATAATACACTTAGAAGAACGAACAAATCTTCCTATGTAATAAAAAGGAATACCTCCCACGCGATAGAATCGTCATTTGATTGCAGGAATCGTGGTCTCATGTTATAGCAGGAAAATTCTCCTTCAGTAGGAGAATTGAACGTTTCCATAGAAGAATATTATGCGCCAGTAATGGAGGAATGATATTTTGGGCCTCAGAATCTCAAAACTATATTTTGTATATATGGTTAAATTGCAATATAAGATAAAGTTTTATTGATATCTGATGACACTACAGGACTAACATAACAGAAGGAAATTCTCTTGTTTCTATTTCTAGCGCAAAATTCTTCTTATAAAGACAGATTCGTATATTGGTATGGGAGGATCGTTTTATAAGTGTGCATTGTAGTTCTTGACGATGTTCCTACATCTATTAATATTATAATATTTCCTTGTGATACCTGAATATAAATATTTGTATTTTTGCAATCTATTATTATTATTATTATTATTTTTTTTTTATAGAAAAGACACTTTGACAAGTACACACACCTACGGTTACATGAACACACTTGCCTATTTTTAATCTACAAAGCTGAGCTAAAGATAGCCCCGCGTCAGTTTTAAACTTTCAGCGGCACTCGACAAAATAGAAGGCTCGGTTTAACGTCACCACACACCTCCCGCGTGATGAATGAAGTGTTTTTAAACTTCATTCATCCGCCCCCTCAAAACATTTTCGCGCGTAAACTTCTCAATGGCCCGGCTAATTACGTGGGCAGGCGTCGGCTGCTGCAACGATCGTCTATATTATCAGCTGTCCGCGGTGACTTTGGATCTGTCGCAGCCAAATTGTGCAGATGAAGATAAAGCGACTTCCGGGATGTTTTACACAATTTTCTGACGCGTGTACTTTGAAGCTTCGCAATTGGTGATTCTAAATGACGCATACGCGGATGGTTATTTCGCAATTTAATGCGTTTAAATTTTTTAATAATTTTAACAGGAGATATGATTAGTATGTTGAATTTACTGTTCAAGATGCTTCGAAGAAGCCACGTGTACGGAAGAAAAGCGAAAGCGCAAATTAATTCGTGTATTTAATTAGTTACGTGAGAAAAATTATACCCAAAATTATAATAAAAACACAAATTTTCATTATTTCAGCAGAGGTAAATAGAACATTTAAACCATCTTATCCCACCATCTATGAATCAGACATACTCGGCCAACAAGAAAAAAAAACCCAACTCTGCATTTTACAAACTCACTATCCCAATTACTGCAGCAGCCACGACACACATACACAAAATTCCGGTGCCATAAGCGCCAAGAAAAAAAAAAATAAATAAAAAAATTCGTCACCCCGCGGGGCTCGCGAAAGTTGGGCAACCGGAAGAATTGTCGAACGCGCGCAGCACACTTATATGCGCGAAGCGCACCGACCTGCCGTAAACTGTTGGCAATAATTGCAGCGCGCACACGAGAGCTATAAATGGCCATTACGAAAGACTCGCAGAAAAATTCCAGGCCCCTTATATGCGCTCTCGCATGTTCGCGTATAGAGTATGTTATAATACGTATATGAGATATATGCGATTCTGGTTTATTTTTATTATTTTTGTTACGGCTAAGCAGCCTTACGTATGCAGTGATATGGAACGAGATACTTTTTTCCGATAATTTAGTGAGTCTAGATTTGGGGATGTGAACGAAGTTTATTGTTTTCGTTCTTGCTATGTCTTTTTTTAGTCATTTTTTTATGCGGTTGATTGAAGATGACCAAGGCATCAATCGTATTTTCATCGAATAATTTATAAAAACACGACGCTTGATAAATAATATCTTGATAATAATAACGTGTATTGATCTGTATTTGATATTGAGATATCGCACTTTTTTAACATTTCATGATTTTTATCGTCACTATCACTTTTATCAGATCTGCTGATTATCAATAACGTCATAGTTCTCAAATTCAATGTATCAGGTTATGCTAGAGTGACTCTGCCTTATCGTATCCATGCTTTTAAATTTTCCGATTCACCTAGTACTCTCTAAAACATGAAGAAGTGAAAAGTCGCTCACTGGTGCGAATAAGTGACAAAAAAAATTGACTACTTAATTTTTTAGCGAATATTCACTTATTACGCAGTGGAAATTTTACTCCACTGCTTCAACAAGCGAATATTCACTAAAGTATCAATAGATTTTTCACTTTATCCCACCAGCAAGCGACTTTTAACTTATTCATATTCAGAGAGCACATATTTCAACCGCAAGCATTAATTAAAAACATAGCCAACTCTATCCAAATCGAACACTTTTAATAATC
Organism: Torymus auratus; assembly: GCA_900474315.1. Classification (NCBI taxonomy): domain Eukaryota; kingdom Metazoa; phylum Arthropoda; class Insecta; order Hymenoptera; family Torymidae; genus Torymus; species Torymus auratus. The sequence continues at coordinate 11,113 of UXGD01001633.1, forward strand.
AATAAAATGTCAGCTAACAAAGAACAAAGACTTTGATGTCTCAGGCAAACCTCTTCATCGCATTCATTCTAAAACTCTCTTCCGACCTTAACTGAATAAGCTTCTGCTGAAAACGACATTACGCAACAATTTTCGATCTACGACTTGCTTTCTAAGCTCTCACAGGGGAAAAAAATCATACGTGAAGTATTGCGCGTGCCCGAGAACCGACTGTATGCCTGTTATCGGCGGGGGGTCCTTCGCCTGTTCGATAAGCTTATTTATAGACGCGCCCGCGCGCGTCGTACGTGCGAGTAAGATATACCCGGCGTAAGCATATAGTCCAATGAATCTGCGAAATATTTACCAATGTGTTTTGCAAAATACAGTCGCTGGTGAATATAGCATTGCGCATGAGGAAGTAAATTGAAATTATATATGGTAGACTTACATGGTTTAGAGAGATAGAGCAGGTAGGATTATGATTTTCTCAGCTTACCTGTAACGAAAAAAGAAAATGTGTAAATTAGCTTGACGTTGTATATATGAGATGGAAAATAAGTACTGAAACTTAATAAAGTTTAATATTTTTACGAGCGAATGGAATACGGGTTGACTTGGGTCTGATTTGAAAGACGTATACGAGCAAGTTTTATAAATATCCGTGTAAGGCCTCAACAGAGCCAAAGACATTGCAGTCATCTATTCTTTTTAGAAGCGGTCAATTTAAAAAGTCCTATTTTGATCATGCACCAATGCTGCACGTAACGTGCCTCTGTTATTTTTAGCTTAATTACTCTATATCATTTGTTATTTTCACGGTCAGTAGTGGGTGTAGTTTATCGATCGGCGAGGAGGCGTAACTTTTCTATATATGCTCAAGCGAAAACATTTCGTGTTTACATGACAAGTGGTTTGAAATGCTGATATGCAAATCAGAGCTTATTAGTTCGTTGTAGATATAATAATGATTTGATATAATTTTAACAATGCTCATAAACTATACGTTAATTCATTGACGGATAACGAATTTATAATCAGTCATTGATCGGATAACAATATATTAAAATGAGTTTTAATTATTACTAAGCCACTCGTTCGTGTCTCAACAAACAATTGTTATTCAAATATTAATATATCATACATATCAATTTAGATAATATAATTGTTACATATATTTTCAAGGAAAAATTCAGTAAACCAAATATCGGAAGCGTTTCAGCTCTACTAGAAAATCCTATAACTTGCACGGAAAGGCAAGGAAACACGAAATCGCGTTATCTTCACGGTCTCCTCCTCCTCCTCCTACTTCCGCTAATAACGTAGTGATTTAAAATTTCTAACGCTAATTCGCAATTAATCATAATTGACGCGAAGCCAATTTACATGGTAATCTTGACAATCATTAGACTATGAGATACAAGGCATTTTCAAACGCCAGATAAGGATTCTATTTTTAACCTGTTACTTAACGTGACTTTTGAAAAGTTCAACATCGTAAATATGCATCTGCGCGCTCAGATCTCGCGTGAATTATTGAGACATTTGCAGTGGAATATTTAACCAAATTTCGCGTTATAAATTAACAAATCGATGCTCGTTAAATAAATATCACGTTAAAAAATAATAAATAATAAACAAACACTTTTGTATCCACAGAAGTCGTCCAGGTCATAATTTATTAAATTTCATTTACATGCTGCAGCTAGTATTTCGTATATCGTATATATATATAACTCCAACAAAAAGCCATTCGTTATTTACGAGTTAATCCATAACCAGCTATTTATAGAAGCGCGTATTAATGCAATAAAAGTGTAAGCGCGCATAGAACCGGTTGAACTCTCTCGGGAAATAATAATCAAAATAGTAAAATATTCGCCAACGACATTTTCTGCACATAACAAATTCACATTTTCTCAGAAACGCCTCCTCTTCCATTACAAAAGCTTTCTCAGTCGTCTCGAATATTGAAATCCCGCCTCGCTGGCATATCTGCGATTTATAAATAATGCAATCAATACTGTATTCTAGCTTATCTCGCGACTTCGCCGAACGTAAGGAGCGAACGAACTGTTACGATGAAGAGGCGCGCGGCGCGCCAGTTATAGCACGGATGCGCAAGGAGGTAATAGAGAGCAGATTCGCCCGGGGCTAAAATTAAATTTTAATTGACCCAAAAGTCGGATCGATAAAATAGATATTTCCGCTGTGTGTATGTGTCTGCCGATGATGTGCGATGGCTCTTCGGGATCATCTGCATGTTTCGTAAAAATATAAACCCATCGAGGCGAGCTGAACGCGCTGATTACCAGCAACAGTAGCAGCAGGTTGATTGTATCGCGAAATGTGAAATAGACGAAAATAGGAGCAGATGGCTGACTGGCTGAGGCGCACCTGCTGTGCAGTGGCGCGCATCTATGGGTAATAACGTCGTTGGATTGATTGAGATGGAGTTAATTGACGGAGGAGTCGGTCCGGGAGCGAGTTTAGGGGTATTTTCGTCGTTGAGAGCTTTGGGATAAAGTATAAGGAAATTCATTTGGCTTTGGAAATTGACTGTTTATACTATATTTGTCTCGAGTTTCTAGTTATAAAGTGTTAAATAACGAGGATCATTGTGAGGGTCAATACAGTGAATAACTTAAAACAATCGTGATCTTGATTATATAAAAGTTAAAGTTATTTATTGTGTTGGCCCTCACAAGGATCCTCGTTATTTAACATTTAATTCAACATGGAGGGGGCTACTCAACACTATCTTCTAGTTATAAAGAAACGATGAACAAAAGTTACAGCAAGAAATAATAATATTCCTGAAAAAAAATTTTGAAAAAGAAAAAAAAAGCCATCCCCAGCGGGTTCAAAGTACTAATAATGAATAATTTATACGAAGATTCGGCAAAGAATAATTCAAAATCAACAAGAAAAACTATTTATCAATACTTTCCCAATCCCTTAACCCTTTCACTCACAGTGGGACATTATTTGTCTCACCTTTCGAGCTTTCTTTTTTCCTCAATATCATTGGCTTTACGAGTAAAGTCACGATTTTTTTTTTATTTTCAGGTAGAAAAGGGTTGGAACTTCATAACACAACACATTTTTAGCAATTATCTAATAATTTGTATTGGTTATAAACAAATTAATACGAAAACGTGTTTTTTCGGTTGCATTACGATTGTGAATGTTGCTTGCAATTCTGACGATGGATTCGTAATCAATGATTTCTCAAAAACCTATAAGATATTAACACCAAAAAAATTCTATTACCATTAATCCTTTAAAATACATAAAATTTTTGTAAATCCTTCTCTCAAACAATGCTTAATCCACGTTTCGCTAAATGCACCCCCGAAACCAACCCCCTAAATCCCACAACTCCATACCATCACACGTGCCCAAACTGCACCAATCACTGCCGCACGAGATCCGCGCTAGACGCGCGCGCATGCACACAACACACACGCGCACGCGCTCTCGTCTATATCGCTCCGTCGTAAGCGCGTAAATTTGTGCGCATGCATAATGCCGAGCATAACCAAGTGGGTTTATTTATAACGTCGCGGAAATACTCGCTCGCTTGCTCGCTTGCACGCCTTATTGTTAAACGTTGCGTAAGCCGTTGTGCAACGGGCTTAGAATGATTAAAGACGTCGCGCCGAAGAGACGATGCTGCTGCTGCTGCGCGGCATGCCCGAAGCTTCGCGATGTTACGCATTTTGGGGTGTTTTTAGAGGGATTCGGTGGTGTAAAATCGTATAGTATGGTTTAGTGTAGACTCAATGGTTTATGGTATGAAATTTAACGTACGTTATGCGACTGAATTTCAAACAGGTGGATTATATTCTGCCTTCAAAGTTTGCTTGTGCAAAAACTCAAATCCATTTTAATGCGTTTTTTTTTGTTTATTTATACCAGATTAAAAGCTCAAGGAGTTATAGAAAGGCGCGCGTGCAGTATGTTAAGAATTTGCTAGTTTAATAGAATTTGCATCCTATTTAATGAAAATTTGGGGATTTAATGCAAGAGTAAATTCAATTTCATATTGTTATACGCAAATTAACTTTTGTTACAAGTGCATTGAATTTGATGCGCTTATGTCACTAAAAATTTAATTCTAAAATATGGGAAGAAAAGAAGTATTGTAAGATATTAGGCTGTTCATTAAATTAGAAAAATGATTGAGAATATATTCAACCTTCCAAGTGATTAGTTTCAGAAACTGTGACATGTAGGAAAATGTATGATGAATCACTCTGAAATAATATTTTCTGATTCCCAATAAGTTTCTGTAACAATTGTTTAATATAACTAGAAGTGTCAATGCGCGCTTCGCGCATCGTATCGTGGGTTAATAAAATTTTACATAGCCATTTAAAATCGACCAATCACAATGATTAGAGGTGACAATCTCAAGTCCATCTCTTTTTTGTCTAGGAACCATAATCTATAATTTGTGCCATAGCAAGAGAGTGTCAGGGATCGATCACGCATTTGGTTCAGATTTTAAAGTATGTTTTTTCGATGGAAAAAATAACGTAAGCCGCTATATTAGACCCTAACGCTTGAAAATAATCAAATTCTAAACATTTTTCGCTTTATATTGAAAAAATCTTGAAAATATCCTTTTTTGAATCGGTAACATTTCAAAAGGAGAAAATAAAACTGGAGGAAACAAACTATTCGCTGCTTTTTTCAGAATTGAAAAATATCGATTCCTTCCAAAGTTATGAAAGTTTAAAGTTGAGCAACGAAAATGCACCAAAATATGCATGAATTCGAATAGCGGATTTTAGGAATCAATAGTGTATTTTTTTATTGATCAAATTTAAACTTTCGTATCAATTTGGAAGGAATAAATATTTTTCAATTCCGAAAAAAGCAAATGAAAGCTTTATTCTTTCCTCTAATTTTATTTTCTCTATACTTGAAACGGTATTTGAGACTTTGGTTGTCGCTTTAAGAAGAGGCTTTTTTAAATAGTATATTATACACCTAGGGAGTAAAGTAGGCTATTGACCCCCGCGAAGAACTTGCTGCCCGAGTGAAGCGAGAAAAAAAAGAATTTATGAGAATCAAATTGAAATAAAATCCACGTAGATAATTGTTTAACACATAAAGACAAACAAAATGTAATTCTGTTTATGGTATTAGAGTATACCCTCGAAATCTAAACCATTTAATTAGATTACAGACAATCCCTGTGACTGGCCTTGTAAGATTTTTATGTGGCTTCATTGCCAATCTCAAAATTACGTTGTAAGTAACTCATTTACTTCACGCTATAAAACTAGGTTAACAATTCTCCCATAAAAGTTCTTATCTGTAAAAAAAAGAAATACACGAAATTGGTGGGGTGTCTTATACACAACATTATTTTCCATTTTTTAGACAGTTTTATTTACATATTTTTTTTTATAGATTTTTCGAGTATTCTGATTGAGGCAACCGTGGATACAGACAAATCGATTAATTTTTCATCGATAATTACAAGCAGTATATCAAGAGACCTTAATTACAATACATCGAAAACAATATTTATAAGTTATAATCCTTTATTTTTGGTATCAATTAATGCCCTCAATATCATTTATATATTTAGCAAAGTTTACCTGTTTTTACAGTGAAAACAAATCTACAACAATTTTTATAGCGGTATTTGAATATTCTGATATAAATTGTTCATTTCAATGTGTGTGTGTGTATATTCATTTTTAAAAATATGCCCCATCGAAATTCACAAATAAACGATCCAACCTAAATTTCATTTCCAAAATACAGCGCAATTAACGAAACCAACGCCGTGCTCCGCCTCACTAGCTCGAATAACGACCGGAGCACAATTACGCCTAACTGGAGTACCATCGGACCCGCTCGTGTGTGCAAGCATACACACACACACACACACATCACGATGAGGCTGGGAAATGCCGTGTTTTCGTGTAACCCACCGTTGCACTCACCTCTCCTCTCCTCTCTCCCTGCCAACTGGCATAACTCACGGGCCCGACAAACTGACAGCGAACACGTGGAAAATCCTTGTCGCAGTTCATGTCAGACTCATGCTGACGGACGGATAAATTATGGTTAAACAACGAGGGTATAATTCATAACGTCGCTAGAAAATGGCGAAAAGCAGTCGTGTACTGAGAGTTTTACGTTTGTCTGCGACGTGGGAGTATCAGTAATTGAAGAATTGGTGCGGGTAAATCATCTGGGTGAATTGTTTTGGATTCGGTGGACAACGATATCTCGGGACGAAGAACCACATTCTCGTTGTGATTGCCAAAAAGCATTGGATTTATTGTGCCTTGCCGTCTGCACAGAGAATTTTTGAAGCACTAGCAAAATTCAAACGCGCTTCGCGCGTACTATTTTATTTTTGAGGTTATGAACACTATTTTTCACTATGATTTAGTTTTAATTAGTTTAATGATATAATAAGATAATTAGATACATGTTTCAAGCGAAAAATGAAATGTTTTTATTTTATTTTAATTATTTAGAAGTTCTATAACTACTTGAGTTTGAAAATTCAAATCTAAAACATTTTTTAATTCTAACAAAATTCAAATATTCGCGCTATTTTTTTCAAATAAACCAATCACATCGTGTCTTTAAATGAGCCACTACTTCCGGCTATCATTCTTTTAAGAGTGGATAAATTGAGCTAGTTTTATCTGAATGGTTAGTCATTTGAATATTTTGAAAATTTATTGTTTCTTCTTATATCGAACAACAGTAGAAATTTTTAGTATACAAGTTACTGACAAATTGTTACACGATTTGGCATTAAATAAATAACTACAAAATATTAATAATTCTCATATACATTATTCATTAACGTTAAAATCAATCATTTAAAAATGTGTAACTTAATTCTCAGAACACTTTTTATTCGACGATTCCGACCGCTTTATTTTTACAGCAAATTATAGTATACCAGTTCCAGGAGAATGTTAATGAACGTCAAGCGTATTTTTAGCTCGCATATCTCGAAGGCGCCACCCAACGACACTTTGACCAATCCATCCGGAGATACGAATTTTTCGGAATCCCCTGTGCAAAAACAGGCTGATATCGCAATAAGGAAATTCTTTATTTATCTACAAATACCAGGGACTTGTATAGAAATCGTACCCCACCATTCTATCCTACGATGGAGGCGGAAAGACACAAGCGGATGGATTACCGCGCGAGCATCGGTGATTATTAGCCAATAAAAGAATAATTAGCTTTCTCACTCGATCGTTTCACAATCGGCGGCCTTGGCGTTATTCCTGACGCCCACTAAAAATAGCGCCGGGCATTCCGCGAAAGAAAGAGAGAAAGAGAAGAGCAAGAGAGGAAGAGGAGGCCAGAAAGATAAATGCGCAGAGTCAGTGAAGTGTTTTCGTTCCCTCTTGGCGACCAATTAAACATTTTATAGATGAACTTTTAGTTTTTCAAATGGTTTAAATTTATTCGAGCTGCTGTGTAAGACGAGTTTTTATATTTATAATAACAAAAGTAATAGTTGTGAACAATAGCGGGGGAGGAACTATAGCGTTGGGACAAATAACCAAAATATAAATAAACAATGTAGTACAAGTAGTCAAACCTGACATTTCACACATTACGCATTTCAATGTTATTTATGACAGATGTAGACGATGCATCATGCCGACGTTTCTATATATATAATCCACTTCACCACCTCAATTACCAACCCCCCGAAATAGCCTAAAATCAATTAGACGTTATACTAACTCTCTCGCTCTCCCGATAGGGAACTTTTTCATTCAGACCCAATCACGTGCGCCGTCAAATCCGCGCCACCGATCACGTGACCCGACTACCCACCAATGGCCGCCGCCGTCACCGATGCACCCGCTCTATTTTCGCGCTCGTCAGCTCACCTATAACTTTTACCGTTCTAAACATATACACTCCCTGACGGACGTGCCGCGGTTATATACCGGCCGAGTGTATAAGCCGCACAATCTAAAACGAGAGATAAAGAGAGAGGTAGGAAAAATTAACGACGTCTCTTATGAGTCGTTAACTCCGGCATGACCGCTGCCGTCGGCCGGTGGTTGGTCAGTCTATTTCTGTGGCACTCTTCCCCTCCCCTTTGCGCTCATTCGATTTATTCCGGGCCAAATGTGCGCGCGCGCGGCCGATGTGTTTGTTGTCGTCGTCGCCGCCATGCTTCCTGCCGCGCCGGTGGTGGTGCTGGTGGCGGCGCTTCATTTGGTTTTACTACTGGTTTTTACCTGTGCGCTTATGACTGCGTTATTTTTATTTATTTATTTATTTTCTTTTTTGTTCATGTGAGATTTCACATTAGAAGAGGTTCGTACAGGGAAAAAATAGTGAATCTATACTGATACAGCTCACTATTGTGCCATTAGCGTCCATACTGATACCGGCTGATGGGAACGCTGTAAGCGAAGTTGGAACAGCATAGAGCTGGTGCTGGCGCGGTACCGGTCTTTGTGCTACTTTGGTTGCAGCTCGTCTTGTCTCGCCACGGCTGGTGCTAAGGTAGCACCAGCAGCTGTGTTGCATATTACATTCGCTCCGATATAATAATACAAATGCTGTTCTCTACATTAGCACATTTATATTCAAGCTCCGGCAGCATCACTTTTTTCCGGGTATCATTGTAATGCGCGTTAAATTGTTTAGAATGGTTTGGGTGTATTTGAGCAATATGCAAAAGCAGAAGTAACTAAACGCAGTGAATTGAATAAACAGAGAGAATTTTTGCGTAAAAATTACGTCTTTGACTTTCTCCGTGTAACTATTGTATTGAATTTATTTGATGCTATAAGGATTATAAAACTTATTACAAGGATAGCGTACTACTTGTGGGTCACGGATGTATTCAAACTTTGCGATATACTTTAGGATTTCAAAATATAAATCATTCAGTATAGATCCGCTATAGCATGATATCAAATGCCGAAAATAAAAGTAGAAAAAGGCAATTTCCCATTGCTTTTCGTAGAATTATAATTAATATTAATATTCATTTGAGGTACAAAATTTAATGATAAATTCTGAAAATTCATAACAACTTTTGGAAAATAATATTATTTAACTCCGAGAAAAGTAAATGAAAGCTTGCTTTATTACTTTTAACCTGGGTATTTGATATTTGAATAACTCTGTAGTTGATATTAATTAATTCTACGAAAAGGAAATTAAAGCTCGATTTTTTAAATTTTATTTTGTGTATTTTATAACAGTAATTATAACGATAACTAACGATGTAATATTTTAATGCTACCTAAAGTAAATAATAAAAACATTTCTACTCAAAATAACACCTTCTATACAGCTCCTAAAAAAAATATCTGCAAAAAATTATTAAAAACTCTATACTAGCATACGATGATGTTAAATGAATTTAATCTTCAATTTAAAATCGTAAGAATTTGGTATAGAATTGATTTCATCGTGATTCTTGAAATCACTTGGAATGATCATGAAATCGTTTCATTTTTGCTATCACTCACACGCAATTTTTTCAAGTGAGTATCGGTTAATAGTGAACGAAAGATTTTTGCCATATATTGCAATTAATACATTCTCGTTGTAGTTCGCACATTAATACGTAAACCACCAATTAAAAAGTACTTATGATCTTCCTGATTGATATTTAACTCGTATACCTAAATACAAAAGATTTACAAATTTCTAACACGAATCTTTAACACATTTCACATCAAATTACCGTTTTCATCGAAATTTTCGCCAAAACAAATCTCTTCAGCGACTTTTTAAGAAAGTGTACCCTCTCTCCAATCTCAGGCTCATTCTACTTACTAATCAAATACCAATCTTCCAAACTTATTTTTCCTCTACTTCAACCAGTCGTCAGAAAAAAAACATCTAACTATGAATTCGGCATCGTTTCTGGATTACGCATCCGCCGCACGACATCGTCACAGGAAAAACCGCGCCCGCTCTCTTATGTCTATTTCTGGCACATCATCGCGGCACTTATTACAGCCAATTTTGAACCACCCCCCACCCGAGTGTTCGTCGAGTGTCATGAATCAAGTTGCCCGGCGGAAAGGCGCGAATTTCGAAGACCTTGGCGCGGATTATTTGAGGTTGACTTTCACACGGTTGAAGGAAATGTGCAGTGCGGTTAAGTTCATTGATGGCAGGCTTGTTTGTTTGCGAAAGAGTGACAGATATTTTGAGAACGGGTGGTGAGGTGGAAATTCTTAATATGATCCAATGTTTGATATGGATTACCTATTGACAAGAGTTTCATTAGATGTATTTCGTGTTCAAATTAGCTGCTATTCATTTTCGTTTTCATATCCGCTTATACATCATTTTAGAGGAAGAGGCGATTGTATGGTTATTGCAAGCCTGTCAGCAGCTGAGATTGCATGATGGCAGCCGATAAAAGGGAATCAATATCAATTGATATATTGATATATTTATTCTTGATGTGTATAATAAAACAAGAATATTATCTTAATGACAGTACAAAGTACTTTGCGTTGATTTACTTTAATTAAACTGCATTTAGATTCATTGTGTAATCAAATTACTTCAAAATTGGAAGGTTCCTAATATGGACTACATCCAAGATTCTTAGTACTGCGATAGAACCATGATCCATTAGGATATATTTGATGTTTTTTATATATTTTTACTCTTCTTAAGAGGAGTAACATTATTTATTAACTTTCTGATTCTTTTACATAAAATCTCTGTATTTGTCATTTCCTATCATCCTTTGTATAGATGAAAGAAATTGTAACTCTTCAAACCGACAACCACGGATAATCCAAAGAACACAATGGGACTGGACACTTAGAAGCCCAACTCCCACTGTAACGCCAAATAATATTTACACCCCAACCTTCTCACAACATTAACAATTAATAAACTCCGTCCAAACTTACTCAAAAGCATCTTAACAACAGTAGGCGGGGAATTTTACGAGGGAGTTGTCCCCGTTGTCCCTATCTCATTCTCTCTTTCGTGATCGGAAAAAGAACATCTCTTGTCGCGCTCGCTGAGCTTCCTTTCCATCCTGCGTTTTACGATGCGCGCGCGCCAAAAACTCTCTTCATTCATGCGTGGAGCCGTGCCAGCGCGTTCCTAATTTTGGCTGCTACGCGTATTTTTGCGAGGATGAGAGCAAGGGGGAAGGAGAGAACAACAAAAGTGTGTTCGACAGTGCGCAGAGCGCATCAATGATTAGTCGGGTATACGGAGTTGTGACGTAGAATTTTGTTTTCCTCGGAATTATTTGAATTAGGTGGTGGGGATGAAAATATATAGCGAATAATATAATTTTGTAAGTTTCAGAATTCAATATTAATTGCCGCCTCTTCTTTACAAAGCTAAAAATAAAATAATTTTTTATAACCTATAAACGCGGTTAAACCACGTCTTTCTTTTTCATAATACTCCAAACAGACGAATTCTTTAACCAGGTTAAACCACACTAAAACAATAAGGCGCAAAATTGACGACCTTTAATTTCGAAAGTCAAATCTTCGTATGCGCCTCCTAAAATTTACTAACGCGCCGAAACAATCCACGAAGCTTAATTACCCGTCAAATAAACAATATAAATTTCCATTCATTCGACACGCTCGCCTAGTCGGCTATTATTAACTCCGGGATTCCTTGCCAAATGGCTTTCGCAGCGCGTGCGGGGGAGAGAAAAATGCGATAAATATCGAGCGGGTGTAGTGAAAAAGCGCGAACGGAAGTTTCACTCTTTCTCGCATCCCCGCGTAGTTATTGTCCTGGCGCGGGCGCGTTTTAATTTTAGTTTTTGCGGTAGCATGCGGGGCGGTAGTGGCCTTCAGATTCGCGAGTGCGCGATTGGCCGCCTTTTGGTGCATCGTTGGAGATTATATAGCTTGCTGTGCGAAATAGGGAAAGTAAGTCGCTTAGAAGTAAATAAAAATTTAAGATATAATTTTTGAGAGGTACTTGATGGGGAAACCGTGTACAGTTATATTGATATTTATAGCATTACATTAAGGGGAAGTGATATACCTACAATAATTTTTCATCAGAAAATTTTTAGGGAAGACACTGTTGTCACCGTTCAAAAAAATTCCTGGTAATACTTATTGTGTAAAGGAAAGCCCTGAAGATCATCCTTTTTTACTACAACATTTAAAAACAAATTAATAAAATAAAAAAAAGTGCCATCGTTAAGGCAGGGATCGCGTATAGATGCCAAATCACTGATAATACTTACTGTGTAGACGAAAGCCTTGAAGATCGAGATTTTGCAAATAAACTTTTGGAAATTAATTAATAAAATAATAAAAGTAGGGTTTCACATCCCCTTAACATAGTCTTTATGAAACTTTTTATTTTTTTTTTTATTTTACTATTTTGTTTTTGAGGTTATGAGCACTATTTTTCACTATGATTTGAGTTTCAAAATTCAAATCTAGCAAATTTTCAATCTAAAAAATTCAAATATTCACGCTTTTTTGAAACACCCAATCATATCGAGTCTTTAAATGAGCCACTAGTTACGACTATCATTTTTTTAAGAGAGGAAAAATTGATCGGAAATAGTTTGAAGATTGGTTAAATAAATTTTGAGATAAAAAACTTTTTCAACTTGAACTTTTTGATTAAATACATAGATTTTCATGATATTGCATAAAAAATATTAACTAAAATAGATTATTTCGCTTGGTTATGAACCATACGATAATATTCAATAATTACAACTCAATCCGCAAAATGTAATTACGTATATAATATTCCATCATTCTGCATTTGTCTGGGGCACCGTGATAATTATAAATGAAGTTATGAAACGATATTCGATAACGTACTTGACGTTGGCTGCAATAATAATCCCATAATTCGGCAATATACATGTTATAATCTTTGTTGATGCGGCATAGTATGCTATTATTAACTATTCCAAGTCTCGTCATTACGATCTTTCACATTACAGAAATAAAATGCTAATATAATAAAAAAGAAATATATATATTCAAAAGTAAAAGAGGAAATGTCAGTATGAATAGAACGTCGAGAATTTACTTTGCACAGTGAATGTAATTTTAAAACTCAACATTAAATGTTTTTTTTCAGTGCATTACTTTTAAAATAAATTGCACACGAATCCTCTACACATGCATAAAATAATAAAATTAGCTTTCGAGCTATTTTCATCTAAATAATAAACTCAAAGATCCTTCAACGAAAATAAACCTTTTCCGAGGCAATCGTCTATAATAAAATTTGTCGATAATTTCTAAAAGTAAACATCTAATGCACGCCATGCACACGATTCACTTACATTCACTGGCTTCGCGTGCATACCCTGACACTAATGAAAAAAAAAGTGGCTCAATTAAAAATTATTCTATTTTTATGCATAGAGACTTTAGATATTTTTCAAGAAAAACGGAAATAGAAGTTACATTATTACTTCGCTTGTAATAATTTCCACTCTAAAAAAGTAATGGATTAAATCTGTCATCACGATAAGACTGATTTGATTGGCTGTTAAATACAAGACGATGATATGGCGCGACAATTTGAAATTGAAAATTTTATCTTTTATTTTTGTTAAAAGTGTAACCTTCGAATTTACTACATAAATGAAATATAAGAAAAATCTTAATCTTTTAATCTCTAATAAAAAAGGTTATATTATTGAATTTTGATTCGAAAGCATTCTGGACAGAAAAATAAAACGCGCGTTGATCTTGCTAACATTTTATTAATGAAATAATAAATCTAATGCTGTATGTCTAATTTGAAGCCCACGATATCTCAAAATTGATACAGTTATATTATCTCGAAGAAAAGAATGATTCAAAGACAGTTTTAAACAGAATACATAATACCATTTTATATTATATTTTGTCGATGAAATTCGTAAAAAAAAAAAAAAAAACTATACTTAGGTTAATCACCTGTAAACACCACTTTGATTTTTATAGGGAGCTAAAATGCATGCATCTATATAAGTGATCTAGTCTCCAGCTGTTACTACTTTTTTATCGTTATTTTCAAACATTCTATCAGAATAAGGTAATAATGTGGTAATAATGCGGCAATGCAAAAGACTTTTCATTGAAAATTTGTTCACAAAACAATTTGTAGTAAAACTTTTTACACTGAATGATAAATTCTTATGCACAAGAACTTAAGGCTATTTTTAATGTTACCTTTTCTATCATGACGCATAACGTTCGCATCCATCAACCTACTCTTGGTGCAACTCCTTATATTACATTAATATACAGTATTAAAATACAATTCAAAATGCAATCTCAATACTCAGATATCTTCCAGATTAGTTATCATCCAACTTATCTGACCATTGAAGAAATTCTTATATATTCTCATCTTAATCCACCTTCGAAAAACCAACCGCAGCATCTGTGCTCGCGCAAAAGGCAAACTCCGTGCGTCGCACCGAGAACTCACTATCCTCCCCCCGCTCTTGCCGATACAAAATTAGCCTCGTGGCTATTTTCCACCGGCTTTATTTAAATATACAAGGATCCTTCGACTCGAAATAAATCCTTCCGGGAGGCGCGCACACTCGCTTCGTCTATAATAATAACACGCGACTCTGCTGCATCAGTCTACACTCGATCTATCTGACCACTCGTTTGGTATACGATGACGTAATCGACGCACCGTACGCCTTTGACGCGCGTCTGTGCACCTGTGCGCTCGACGGACCCTTTTAGGGGGTATACACCGCAACTGTATATAGCGAGCTCTAACGAGACTCTAACCGGCGCGACTAACGTGATTTTCTCTTCCGCCTCGTCGGCGCATTGCTCGGCCCACTAAAATTAGGACGACCTTCGGTAGCCGTTGTTTTCGCGCACGCGGCTCTGCAGTGTGTTTACACGCGTGTGTGCGCGGGGGCTGTTGTCTGGGTTATGCATGAGGGTGGATTTTTCAGTCGAGCGGAGGTAGGTAGCTTTTGGTTATGATGAGAAGGAGGTTTTTGGGAGGGCGAAGGGTGGAATTTGTAACTGGGTTGTTCATTTACGTAGCAGAGGGTGGATTGCCGAAGGGTGTAAGAAGGTGCCGGAATTCAGGTCATTTTTTATCTAGGTCGCGGTTGGGGCGATTGGGATATTTTTAGCTCGAGTTTTTGTCGTTGGATTGAATATTTGTGTACAGGCGAAGATGACGTTCTGCTTATCATGGGTACATTTTTAGTGAAATTAAGAAAAAAAAAGATGATAAGCTGACATTTCGGTACGCTCAGATCTTTTTTTTGCAAAATTATAGTGAGAGACATCAAATGAAAAATGTACTTTTAACATAATTAACATTGAGCCTAATCTGCAATATAAATTTTAGTTTATTAAACTCTGAATATTAGAAATTAAAAGACCGAATCACTCGATCAGCCAATAGATATTTTATACTATAAAATATCTCACCAATACCGAAATACAGAGAAACTAATGTAGATAACTTTTTTATATCACGATTAAATAGGAAAAGCTTTATAACGTTCATTTGATTAACGTTAAACGCTATTAGATGAAATAACATATGATTTCGCGACGGGAAATAAACCCTTTATAATTTGCAAGAATAGGATTAAATGATTTTGAAATTAAGCATCAATATACAAACCAAACCGGCCAGACAATATAATCAATATTAAGTAAAATAAAATATTCTTGTGCCCGACTTGATTAAATATCGACGTACACTTTAACCCAATCACAAAGTCCAAATACAAATCTCGTTACTGGTTCAAATGCAGCATTGATGCGAGGTATATGCGCAGAAAAGTAACAATTCCATTCATCCGCGGCGCCACAGCGACATAAATAAACCAATTCATCAAGCCTTTAATCTCTCAATTCCCACTGATATAATTTTTTAGCCGCAGAATGAGAAAAATATGAAACCGCCTAATTTTTATTTGCACATGAATCAAACGTGATGCACTTTTTTTAAAAGAGAAAGAGTTGCAATTTATTTTTAAAAAATCTCACCTTGAACATTACAATTTTCATTACGCCGAGACGACGCTAAAAATATTTATAAGTAATAATCGCCTCGCAATAGCAAACAAACAGAACACACACACATACACGCATGCGCCTGCAGAAAAACCGTTTCACCTTGAAGGCATTCCTGAATCCTAAACTTTTAACGATTGAGCGCGCCTTTACGAGCGCGTTTTTCCGCAACGAATCCAGAGCCGACGTAATCAATGAGCTCTTTAAGCCCCGATCCACTCGAGAAGAGATATAGAGAGGGAGAGAGGGAAGAAGAAAGAGAAAAAAGCTAAATATTGACCTTCTGCTCTATCTTCTCGCTATTTCCATTCCGGAATGCGCACGCGCACTACGCATTAAGTATCTCGCGCGCTCAGTTTCACAACGCTGCGTCGTTATATTTTCTTATCGTCTGTGTTTACTAACTTGAGATGATTTTTATTTTTGCAGCTTCCTTTTTTTTTATTGTTTAATCGATGTCTGATGTTAATAGCGAAGTAATTTTATGGCTACGGCGAACATTCGTTTTTTTAGAAATATACGTTTAAATTTCGAATGAGATATATAATTGGAGAATTCATGTAACAAATTACGAGCGGATGATGATCTAATATGTTTAATTTTTAGCTATTAATTAGATAGCAAAAGAAAAAGAACATTTCGATGTTGTATGTAAATAACGGTAAAACATTTTTTTCCCTTCAATCTCCTAATACACCCGTGAATCTTAAAAAAAAAAGGGTAACCCCCGCCGTTACATGACGAACCCTACATAGGCGCGATGTCACCGTCCCAGTTAACCCATAGCCGCGCTAATTTACGAGTCCGCGGAAGCGCGAAGTGCTGCTGCCTCGTCGATGCACACGTGCATGCGCATAGCCGCTATTTTTAGCCGAAGCGCGCGTGCATCGGCTCCATTATGTGCTTATATTTTGCGCCGCCGCAAACAACTCGCTTTTCCTCGTGAAAAATCGACTCCGAGCTGTATAGCTATATAAACCGCCGCCGCGGTAATTAGGGAGCGGTAGCTGCTACTGCCGCTTTTTTCGCGGTCTCGTGGGAGGTTGCGAAAATAGAACTACTATGGCTAGGTAATTGCAAGCCTGATGCGGTGCTGATATTCGCGTGAGTTAATAATCTGTGGATCGAGCTATTTTTGGCGGACGGACGAGCCTTTTCCCACGCGCATGGCTGTGCGTGTATCTTGATTTATTATTTTTGTTCGTCGAAGAAGAAGAATACGTCGGTCAGGTAAAGGATGGCAACGCGATGTTGTTTTTGTGTAAAGTAATTTTTGAAATGGAATAATCTTTATATGCAGCTTCTTTGGAAATTAAATTGAATGGCTAACAATGAAAATTAGTGAATGCTGATAGGAATCCGTTCATAGGAAATGACTTGTTAATTATAGGAAATAACTATAGAAAAGGGCCTTATTTGTGGCTACTACGATGAAACGATTTTCATCCTTTGATAGTTTATATTTTATAGATTGAGAACAAAGAGCATAACCACAAAATATTCGGATTCGCCTTACTTAATAATTTGATCGTACAGGAAAAAGTCTTCCAAGAATATCGGCACTGCGTTAGCACAAAAATTATTTACTATATTGCTTCTACCAGTAATTCAACAAATAATGTTACTGACCAATTTGTTATACTAAAAAAAACGGTAAATTATTTTTTATTCGCTCCAATTTAAGTAGCTTGAATGAGCTTAACTTTAAAAAAATGGAAATATAATGCGAGAAAAGGCGTTTCATCACTGTATATACATGGTTAACAAATGTGTCCAATTTTTAGCCATTCTCCGATAAAACTAGCTGTTTGTTAGATAAATAATGAATTCGATTTCCACCAGGGAAGTGTTTTACAATAACTCCATGGAATTATAAAATGCATTTTACAGTCTTTTTAAGAATGTAGGATTTAAGATCTTAATGATTTCTACTTTCTGTTTAATTTCATGTAACATCATTAACTCAGGTGAATATGTTAGGTATCAAAATTATACTCTGCTTAGATTGCAGTTTTAAAAACTAGTTTCCAATAATAGTCATCAAATAATAGTCAACATTGAAACTAGATAAATTTAAAATTGAATTATTTTTTATTTTATTTCAAACTTATGTGCAAAAGTAAAAACGTTTTGTTAACAAATTTTTTTTTCTCTGTGCACAATAAATTGGTGCACAATTCTCACGTGCACAAATCAGCCTATGGCATTATAAATATAACAAAAAGAAGTTATCAAAACAGTATCGATTATTCACAAGCTAGTGTAAATAAAAGGCATTTTTTGTTATTGTTAGTAGATGCAACATGTTACGTTACGTATTCTATGTTACGTATATACTACAGTAGACGAAGTGATACAAGTAAAAAATTGCAAGTATGCAATTGACAGTATATAAAAAGTCGATTAGATTTGCGTATCGAAACTTTTTAATTTGTAAATAATAAACAAATTAATCTATGCCTTTTTTCTAATGGATTTATAAAACAATATCTTTATCGAAATACACAATATATACATATATAATGTATTCACTATCGAACAATATACTTTAGAGATACTTAATCGTCTGTATTTAATAACAAAATATTAACAAATGAGGAAAATTTGTTAAAACTCCAGATAAATTGTGAATCCATACACACACACAGTACATACACATTTTCAAAACACTTACTTTTGATGGATTGTGAAATACGCAGACGATATTATTTAGCAACGCGAATCCACCGAATGACTGAACTTATTGGAAGTAGAGAAAAACGACACGTCGATGCGGGCGGCCAAGCGCGATTACAAGGAGAGAAAAAAAAATTGTCAATCAAAACTGCATTGTTCCGTCGTGTTGTTACACAAAAAACAACGCATATAGTATTGACGTCGCGTAATGCCTTTTTAGCCCATTGTCAAGCGTCATGAGAGTCGCGACGCTCGTTTATTTTTTTCCCTCCACGACACCATTACACCCGACGCGTGAACGAATTACAAATAACAAAAAAAAAAAAAAAAAATGAAAAATACGAAGAGCGATAAAAAGCTCTTTTGCCCGAGTTTGTGGTTTGCGAATTTTTTCATTACTTCATGCTTCGGATAACGTGTGTGACACGGAAACAAATTTGAATAAATCGGGATAAACCGCCCACAAGTTGGATATTTTTTTTCTACGTTGCATTATGTCACTGCAGCGCGCGATTGACTGCACTTCCTGATCGTCGCCGGTTGGCGAAACTTCGACTGCCATGGTCGAATGACGCGAAACGGCGAAAAACTTATTGATATATCATTTCTCGATTTAAAGATGACAGTGGCTTCGCTGTTTGTTATCCATTTCCTTGGTTTTCCACGTCTTATATGGCAACGGTATGATTCACAATCATCTTTTTTTAAAGAAATTGGATAAGTTATATTATTAACGTTATTTACAACCAAACTGTATAGTAATCGAATAGAATCATTTTGCGATTCTATTCTATTATATCGCACCGCTCGGTGACGTACTCATTTCGCGATCCAATATATTTTCGAAGAAGACACCTACATCCGGAATTATAACTATTATTCATTTATAGACTATCGTATGTGGAATAACAATCCTGGTATAAAAATATGTTCAACTATTAAGCAGTAATTTATATGATATTGCCCTATCATAAACGGTTTGTACATGTAAAAAATCTTATAAAAGAGTAAATGTTTAAATTCATATAATATTGTAGGGAAGGGCAATGCTGTCCTTAAAAGTGAAAATAAATAAATAAAAACAGGTTTTTTGATCCCACATCTGTCCTATACTTTTAAATTCAATGTGATACAGCTTTGAAGTTAGGCTGGAGGTAACAATAAAATTATTCTTATATGACACCAAAGAAGATTATTGTAGTTTTAGCACACTATCTCAACGCTTATCAGTAATCAGAGCACGACTCTTTCTTGGTAAGTAACATTTGAGTTGCGATCGCGATTAAAATAATACGTCCAAGTACCAATTTTGTAATCAGGACTGCTGCCGAAGAAGATCCGTTAATCAAGAAGTGTTTGTGCGTGACGTTTGTTACGAGCTCTGATTGCGCAAGTCATACCCGCGCTATCGGAGTATAGCCATTAATTGGGTTATCTCGCGTTGACAAAAAAGGAAGCTATAAAGTTAATTTTTTATTATTCAAAATTTCAAAAGTGTCTATATATATTTAGTGGCTTTAACGTCAGTCACTGGAACTTGAATTGTTGTTCAACGACAGTTATTTTCAAAGACTGCGAGAGAAAAATTTATATCTTCAGAGTTGAAAGGTTACTTTTATATACATATAGATAATCGATATTGAAATGTAACAAAAGCGGAAGTTTAAGCATCGTGTATAGGTTACATGAAAGGTCATTCCTACATCGTGTAAAATTAATATACATTACTAATTCGAGAAGAAAAAAAATCCCTTTTTTTCACACTAGCTTATACGTGATTAAATTATCAATATAACTAATAAATAATAATAAAGAACAACTTGTAATTAACTATGTATCACACCTTTGACGCCGAGGGAATTAGCGGGAGGGTGATCGCTGGACATCCTGGTACCTTGAACATCCGTCATGCACTACATTCACCGCTCTCGCCTTCTCTTGCGCGTCACATACGTCTTCTTCAAGCTGAAACGAAACATAACATATTTTACGTACATGTAAAATTTAAAATCCACTCCATATTTTGAAAATATTATAATATTTTATGAATTTTCGATATTAATTTTATGAAATGAATGATATATGATTGATTGGGTTCTTTGTTTTGTTACTGATATATATTTTGACTTATAAAATCAAAAATAACAATTCATATTGTAATTCATTGCGCTAAAGAAACTTTAATAGGATGTTTAAATTTAACATTCTTCTTATGTTTCCGACGCACACGATCAATTTGCCGCGTCTATTTACAACGGAGCTTATAAATAAACTGTTGACGTTTACAGAATATTGATTTTGTATTTCAAAAGCGTCTAAATGATCCCTTACAATGTAACATTTTTATACGAACCAGAATAAAGTAAAAAGTAAAAAAAAAAGAAAAAAAGATCGATACGTCATGCTTATATTAATATTACAAAGAAAAGTTTGTTGCGGCCATGAAACGAATCCGCACATCTACAGAACAAAAGTTCCAAAAAAACGCAGACGTCACTGTAGCGGTAACAAGCGAGTCAATCAACAGGTTGAAGAATTTTCGTGTCTTTTGAAAGGCCTTCCCGACGCTTTTTCTTACACGCTGTTCTCGCATACTCGACTTTCCAAATTAAGAAGGAAAAAAGGGCAACGCGACTACTCGAGGACCCTTCTTCCAAAATCTTTCTTTTTATTTATAAATATGTAATAAGTTTTTATTTTACCTCGTATTATCCTATTGTGCAATCTACACCAATGAATTTCAGTAAAGTTATTCAATCATAAAATTTGGGGTCTTTTATTCAAAGAAAACCAATAATAGTACATTGTGTAACTAGGGAGGAAAATTGACTTTTTCTAGCGAGGATGATGATTGAGCACGAGTGATACACGA
>UXGD01001634.1:0-32640 GCA_900474315.1 Torymus auratus
ATCGTAAATTCGTTGTTTGAGAATACCTTGAATTTATTTTACCATTATCTATTCTAATAAGTTATATTATTCTAATACTGTTTGAATTATAGAAATCATAAAGAAAGTCATTGTTTAATATAGAAGAATTTCTGCTACCTAGTTACGTAAGACTCTTTTCTCAAACAGACAAGAGAGCTACGTTTTAATTGATTTTTCTTCTGCATATTTGATTTTTCTTACAAGCAGTTTTATTTGAACTATATAGTAAGTTTACAAATATTGAAAGAGTTTTAAAAATATATAATTTTCCTTTTTGTGTGCAACCTGATATGACTTCTATAGCAGTAAAGGAGTGACATTACTGATGCACATCTTCAGGCTGTTCCCTCACCCTGCCGCACAATTGCGTGGCTTGAAAGATCGGAGTGAAGAATAGACTTTGGCAACTCACGTAGTCGACAATTTCTATGTTAGCCTTGTTCAATTTACCACTAGATTTACCTTTTTCCTTCATTACAATCTCCTGCACGACTCTGACTTCGTCCCATCCATAACCACTGACCGTAGCTAAACCAGTGTATTCTTCGATATTATTATCGGTATCGATGAATTTCAGCTTGGGAGGAACATTCACAGGAGCCATTAGGGAGTTGAGTCCAAACTTGAACTTCTTTTTCACCTGCAAAAATTTTCGTCTTAATTTTTTCTGAATTATTTTACTGTGTATTGGCAGTGTTTACTATTGAAATCAAATAAATCACTTGACAATGCAGATGTACAAAAAAATGAAAAATTACCTTCAGCACGGCAATATCTCCGACTGGAATCAAAATTCAGTCTTTGTAATTCTGTGGCACGTAAGCCTTCAAGACGGTGGTACTCATGCCACCCTCCCTGAGATCCCATAAATCGAAGAGTTCAGCGACGACGTTTATTTTGAGGTTGGTGGCGAATGTTTTGTTGCTGGGATAGACGACGCAGTGGGCAGCAGTGAGGACATGCTTCTCGCCGATTATGGCACCGTCGCAGATGTGTTTGCCCTTTACCTGAATGCTCACCTGGTACTTCAGCTCGCCTAGCTGAGGCAGTGAGCCACTGATGAGCCGCTTCGCTCGATGGCTAGACTCGGCTGCAACGGGATGAAACCATAGTTAGAATGGTGTAGTGCAAAATTAAACAGTTGTGGGGAATAGGAAACGATGAAATGTATATTGTATTTGTTGTAAGTTGACAAGTAAGATAACAATTTCGTCGGAAAATTTAATAAATTTAAATTTAATTAAAACATTTTAAATAAAAAAATAATATTTTTTCATTTTAATTACACAATTTTAAATTAATTTAAAAAATTCATTTAATAAAAATTTTTTGATGATCAGATATCTTTTTCGACTAGAAAATTATTGGTTATTGGTTACATTTTGTATGAAGTGTGTAAAGAAAAATATGACAAATGGTTTGTCAAACTTGGAAAAAGGAATATTTTACATAATTGTTTAATAATATTTTAATACTTTTGACTTACCATTATGAGCCAGTAGAATAATTAGAAAATAACAAAAAACCCACGAAATAGTACTGTACATTTTTTACTATATCACATGTCTTTACGTACGTCCAAACACCGTCTACATACCAATCAGTCGAATCAGCTTCTTCTACATATGTATAAATTAAATTATTAGCCATTAAAAATTGTTGAAACGACGGGGTTTATTGTTACAGCAGATACACGCATTACACGAGCAACCTTCGGTACCTCTCAAACATCGAACAGCTGTCATTACACGATTGAACTATAACTGATAAGCACGTGTCATTTTTACTTTATCGACACTTTGATCTCATTAAACTTTCTGTAATAACTGTGTTATCATTTTACATCTCCTAACAATTTTCATAATTTCACTTTCGTCAAACGAATAATTTTATTTTATAAAATTAAATTAATTCTCCCCAAGCAATAGAACACAGTTTACTTTCTCATCTTTCTAGCTCCATACTCTTCTATCAATCCTCGATCTCCGCTCCACTGACTTCACCCGCATCCCATCCCGGCGGTCTTCCATCGCGTCCCCGATGAACCGCAGGTACGACGACACTCTGGTATACAGGCTGGGTGTGATATTTTCATTGCACTCAAGTATGTTCCCACTCGCCACACCGATCACTATGTGGCCGTCGTACACTAGCGGACTGCCACTGTCGCCCTGAAACAACGATGCGACACACACGGCTGAGCAAACGTCGTTGTTTTGAGAAGCGCTCGCTTATCGCCTGACCTTCTCTGTAACCTCGCGCGAGGAGAAAGAAAAAACAAGCTCACCCTGCATATACCCCGGGGCGAGCCATCATGTCGATTGTTGACCACCCTGGCACACAGGTTGCTCTCGTAGACGTTGGTGTCCCAGTATCCTTCGCAGGCGACGTGGTCCATCACGAAGGCGTCAGCCACGTGCAGCCGGCGTTTCTTCGTGCCTACTGAATCGACCGTACCGTTATTGAAGAACACGACGCTCACTTCGTCCCAGCCATAACCCGCGATCACCGCCACTGAGTTGACGTAAAAGCTGTTGTCGATGTCGTCTTGGTCAGGAGCGAGAGGCAGGGTTAGTTTTTGGAGATACGACAGGTCCAGCTTTTTCTTCAGCTGTAATAAAAAGAAGAGACGAGAGAATATATTCGACCAAAGATGGTGACACCCATGTCTCACCTTCAGCACGGCGATGTCACCCTCAGGATAGTCACCCATCCAGTACGTCCCGTTGTAGACTTCGGGCACGTAAACGTCCTCGACGTCGATCTCTACACGCGAAGGGTCATCAACCGTGAGATCCTCAACACCAGCGACGACCTTCATTGGCTCGAGCTTGAACTCGTTCGTTACAATGTCCACGACGCAGTGGGCGGCAGTCAAGGCGAACCTCGCGTCGATTATGCCAGCACCGCAGGTATGCTTGCCGTCTCGGTGCAGCGACAGCAGGTACCTGATGTCCTCAGGTTTCGCCTCAAAGCCACCGAGGAGTCGGACTCTCTTAGCGACTGCCACTGTAGAAAGATATATATTTTTTGGTCAGTGAGGGGGGGATTGATTGACGAAGGAGATTTTCTTACCATTGCCGAGAAGGATAAAAGCAGCAGCTAAGTAGAAGACGATAAATACCGGACTCATCGTCGCCTCTGTGTAACCGGTAAGAGAGTTTTGCGAATTGGAATAAGGTGTATCCTCGCGGACCGCGGGTGTTATATTATCTTATCGTTCGTCGCGTTGAAATTGCGATTAAAATGGTAATCGAGAGCAGCAGCAGCAGCTTCTGTATTAAGAAAGAGATAGGGAGAGGGAGGAGGAGTGCGTTTATCTGTGTGTAACGTATCCGCATACCTCTGGGATGAGCGAAAGCTTTTTTTGGATCATCTGCTATACGTGTGTACTGTGATTAGAGCTCAGTTTTTATTTTTTTAATTGTACATTCTTCTTCGTTTTGGTGAAATTGTATTTATAAAAAATAAGAAAAAATTTACAAAGCTAGTTGTAATACTACGAAAAATTTTTAACAACGACAATCAATGGGAAATCCCCGTAGTTACACAACCTAAAGTCGATCTTTCACGACGCATTTCGCTAGCGGCTCGTGGGAAAGCCGCCGCCGCTGGCTACCGGTACACCGATAAGCTTCTTCTTCTTCTTCTTCTTGCCTCTCTGTGTGTCTCTCCCCACCGCACGCGATCCGAAGGCACGATTCTATTAACGGTGCAGGTATACGCTGGGGGATCGCCGACAGGTGATAGTGTGCGTCGGTTTTCGGGGCCCGCACTTAGGCCCTTATCTCGCTCTCTCTCGTGACCGGGAGTCGGTGAGTTCGCGGTTCGAACGGAATCGAGCGGAGAGGTTCTGTTAGTTTGGTCGAATGGGTATAAAGTGCGCATGGAATTGATGGCAGGGGAGTGGAGAGAGATTTGTTGTCGGTATTACGTACAATTATGTAAGGTGGGAATGGAAATAGCGAAGAGAAATTTTTTCAAACTTTTTGGAAAATTGATAAAATGTGAGTTATATTTGAGCTATGCTTTATACAAAAACTTACGAAACAACAAAAATTATTTATAGAATTGTTTATTGAAATGAAGCATCACTCTTATAAGAAAGAACATAATATTTATCAAACCTGAGACAATCAAAGACACCACGATCAGCTCTACTTATCAAAAACTGTGTCAACCGCGTCTATACCCATAATACGTACATCGCTTCCTCGTAATCCCCGAACATCATTTTTCACTCCGTAACTGTACAAGAGCGCCGGAGCCATTAGACGCCGTGCGGACTCCCAGACCATCGGATTATACCTATGAAAAATACTTAATGTATACGCAATTGATATTATATTGAAGCAGAGTAAAGCATATGCCCAGTAAAATACTTGAGTTGAAAAAGTTTGAAAGAACATTACAATTTCGTCGCGACTCGTAAACGTGTCAATTTTAAGTCGTCATGTCTCACTTATTTCTACGTTTTTAACAAGCCGCTCGAACTAAACTCACACGCACATTGGAGGGAAGAATTTATCGCAAAACGCATTATTTCTAACACCGAGCTCGCCCTTCACGCCAAGTGCTCTCTCTAAGGTACCGCGCGTATAGACACCCAAAGAGAGCTATATTATGGCCCGGTGTGTCACGTGCTCGTGCAATGAGAAAAACATTTAGTAAAAATTATTAATAGTTTTGTAAAAATTACCATACGATCTCGTATAGCCACCACAGACTGTAATAACCGAAAAGATTACAATACTTTATAAGGAATTTTGATAGAAATATTGTAAAATTTATCATACTAAAAGTATTACAATTTAGTATTATAATCAGAAGTATAGTAATTTTTTGGGTTTTTATAGTCTGGGGTAGCTTTACGAGACAGTATAGCAATTTTGTATGAAACTTTTTTCTCAGTGTGCTCAAATTTTGCAGAAGCGTGGCAGAAAGAAAGCAGCAGAGAAAAAAAAAGAAAGAGAATGGACGGAAAACATGGGAGTAATTTAATGTGCTAAAGATTTTAAATAAATATGACAGTTAAAGTAACTGTGTTTTGAGAAGATAGGTGAACTTAACTGTGCATATTAGCTATCCAGGAATAGTGTATAGTTTTGATGCAGTTTCGGTATAGATGTGTTGGAGTTTCTACGTGATCGAAAGAATAAATTGCTTGTAACTTACTATGTCAAATGTCATAAATAAGCGAGGTTGTGAAAGAAAAATGTTTTGTCGGGTAATTATTGTTAAAAGTAAATTTTGAAACCTTTGTAAAATCAATGAAGCATTGTAAAATATGTTTGTAGGTCTTATAAGTTTAAGGAAAAATTGTAGATAATTGCAAATGAAATTACCAATATGTATGTATAGTCACTAAAAATAGCTGTAACGGTAAGCAAAACTCCGTTCAAACTGTTTCGCCAGTCCTTCTTCACTCCTGCAAGATACAAGGTGCATAAATTTTAAGAAAGTTTTTAAAAAGTTTTAAGTGTTTAAAGAAATTCATTAATTTATTTATAACATTTTCATTTTAATTGATTATCAGAATCACTTAAATATAATTGAATATTTTATTGACAATTTCAAAATGATTGTTTGTAACATAATGTGCATTACAATAATAATGTACTTATATTTACCTTTTATTCAAGCCTATAAAACGTGGACTGATTCTGTGATTCAGGAATTTGTAAACCTAAAATTTAATCACTTAGTGATTATTTATAATCAGTTAGATTCTTTAAACATAAATGAAGATATGTATAAGCTCATTGAAAATGTTCCTATAGTTTCTTTAAGCATGAAAAAATATATTTCAACTATAAGCAACAAGTCGTTAGTACAATCTGATTCTGTTGAATATAATCGACGACCATTATATTTGATACTTTGTGATCACAATTTAAGCAAAGAAGAAGTGATAGACCTAGAGTGGTTAAAGAGTTTTTTTTACTATTATTCTATATTGGCACCAAAAGAAATAAGACCTAAATGCTTAATTGTTATTTATTCAATAACACACTTGTCAAAAAGTTTCCTTCAATTCCTTCTTTATTATGGATGGACCAAAAAGTTTCTCGATCTGTCATTATTAAATATAATTGAAAGTGAAAAAGAATCCAATGTTATCCTTGAGGTAACCCATTACAATCCATTCTTAAAAACTTACAGTAGTGAAGTTTTGAACGCGCAGACAAGTCTTTTTCCGGTAAAATTAACAAATATGAATGGCTATCCCATCAAAATACCTATTTATCATATTCCCCCATACATGTTTATAACTAAATACAGTGATGGTACGATTAAGAAAGTTTCCGGAATCCATTATGAATTCACTCTGATAATTTCAGAGTTTCTAAATTTTTCGATAGTAGTTGTCAAAGAACTCAATAATTCTAAACCCGATTTATTCCTGAAAGATATAACAACTATAATTGAGAAAGAAGAAGTTAATATGTTATCTATACCAATGTACTATAGCACACTTAGAAAGATAACAATAAACTCGGATCTAAGTTATCCCCTCACATTCGTGTATATTGTCGCGCTAGTGCCAATATTGCCGCACAATAGTATTAACATGAGTGCGTCTTTGCTATTAAATCCGATAATCACTTTTATTTTTCTTATTGTCCTAATATCAATATTGACACACCTATTAAAATTCCAAAAAAAAATCTGGAAATTAGACGATATCTTGCGCATATTACTCGGTTTCTCCGTTCCAAAACATCCTCAAACTTTAAAGGAACGAATTGTTCTTTTCAGTATGATATTAGTCTCAATTACGGGTGTTAGCGAGTTTTTTTCGGAATTAATGAATCTAAAATTAGTTACAACGCATGACTCCTTCCGCACTTTAAAAGAGATCGACAACTCTGGTCTCAATATCTACATTAAACCGCTTGCTAGAAATACTATATTGCGACCTGACGACGAGATAGCCCAGCGATTAAAATTAAAAGCGAGAAATCTTCTGAATATCTCGGAATGCGTGGTAAGACTCCAAAAATTCAGGAATTATGCTTGCTTCCTCGAGAAAAATCAAGCCAAGATGTTCATGGACATGTACAAGAAGAATGACCCATTTATGCAAATATCGAAGCTGGAGATTCCTTTTGACTTGATATCGTACTCCTATGAAAGGAGATCACCGTATGTAGAACGATTTGACGAGATTTTTTTGAGAATTATGGAGTCTGGAATTCAGAAGCATTGGAGACTAAAACATGGCTTCTATGATGTGGAGGAGTCAAAAAGCACGGAACAAGACAAGGAAAAAAATATGTTGGCAATGCAACTTGGAATAATATTGATTGTTGGACATACTGTATCCCTCGTAGTTTTTTGCGGTGAAATATTATTTTTTCGGTATTTATAATTAACATTAGAATATGGATTGCTGTGCTATCTTGATTAATAAAAATGTCAATGTAAAAAACCTTTAATGACTTTCGAATAAAATAAATATTACACATTCATCTTTTATTTTTATTTAAAAAAAAGCCTTCGTAATAAATTTCTTGTACGTCAATATAATATAGCTTATTTCCTATTTAATTACTCATTATTTTGAACAATTCTGAACAATTTTAACTTTATAACAGCAGTGTACAAATTCGCTCCGTGCGTGACAGATTCTATACACAAAAAGAGCTTAAGAATATTCTTATAATTTTTTATAATAAATGGAAAAAAATAACAACAAAAGAAAAGAAAATTGAGATCTCATAGGTTTTCCAGAAACTTGCAAGAAATTATTTTCGTTACATGCCTATAAGAGCCCTAAGCGTTTTGTCCCTGCAAATTGCGCCTATTTGCCGTAAGGCGGCGCTATTTTTGCAAGTAATACTGCATAATACTATACACTATGCACGGAGCGAATATTTCGTTTTACATACGTTATTTACATTTGAAAGCGCTTCTTTGTTTAATATTTCCAATAGTTTAAGTTATTTCATCGATTGGGAAATAGAATATTCGACCGAGCATTTTGTCGCTAACAGAAAAGTTAGTTAGGCCGAAAATTTGAATGTTAAATAGAAAATTGAAAATAAATTATTTATATTTTTAAAGGTACGTAATATTTATGCATCGACGACTGAACGAAATAAGTTCTTAATTCGGCGTGCGCTCGAAGAAAAGTCCTAACTCGGTGTTCGGTCGAAGAAGGTTCTATATTGGCACCGTTTTTTTTTTAATTTCTAGTGGCAGTTCTGCGCGCTTTTCGATTGCAGTAAAATATTAATAAAATGATCGTTTCTAGCAATCATAATACACGTGGTGTGAATGCATTACAAAAAGTAATAATCTTTCTAATCCTTATATTTATATCAACATTTAGTTGTTAATCAGTGCTCGAACTTTACGCACTGGTAAACAAAAAACTGATAATAACAACAATTAAATAAAGTCACTTTTAACAAATTTTTTAGAGAGATAGAAAGTGTGTGAGAGAGAGAACAATTACGACGGGTGTATATAGTTTTTTGGGAGTCGATATCTGGGTGAATGCGAGAGAAGAAAGGTTCGAAGAAAGTGATTATTTACTTCTGCTACGTAATGTGTTTATAATACCCGGTAAGCATGAAAAGATTCTGTCTCATTAGCTAATTAGACGCTAGTTAGAGAGGAAATTGGAATATCGCGTAATGCAAGTACAAACATGTTTACAAACCAAGAACTTTAAACAAAAATAAATATCATCTTGATAAATGCGACCTTAAAATCGTTCAAATATATTTATTGTAAATATCTCCATATCACCTACCAAAAAAACAACCAAAACCGCACGTATACCCTTCACCCTCGATATTCCACATCCACGAACGTATAAACCAAACACGCGAGCATAATTTCATTCCCTCTCTCGGGCCATTTAATTACTTACAAGTCATTTTACGAGCGAAAATCAGCTGAGCGAATCTTCTTCTTCTTCTTCTTCTTCTCCGCGCGTGCGCGTGCGACGGCAGCCGGGTGTCGGATTGCAGGCGCTCGATGCGAATCGCGGAATTTACGAGGCGCTGTCGAGAGCTGTGTGTGCGTGCACCGCGCGCGCGATGAGTCGCTTTGACGCGTATACATGCGTGCAGAGAATCCCCTCAAATTATTTAAACCAGGACCTCGTTATTACTATTTATCCGTTATACATACTTTTAAAGCATCGCAGGTACGTGTCAGAAGAAATTGACGAGAATGAGTGTCAAAAGGGTGAAAATTTCCTTTAGCCTCTGAAAAAAATAACTCGCGGCGTCGAAATTCAGGCAGCTGAGACACGATGGGTATCGCGAAATTTACGAGACGCTTGGCCGGCTTATTAAAGCCCCATCCGTTCTAGCGTGCACAATCTAGCCTCGCTGATCTTTCTCTCTTTCGAGTCGCGTGCGCGGCCGTAATTCAATTTGACGCGGGACTCGCGTTAATACGCTGAAATTGAGTGTTAAGTGTGCGCCTTATTTTTCAACGAAAGGTGGAGGGGGGAGATGGGAAGGAGTTCGAGAGGTGTATATACACGCGGTGATTGCATTGCGAATGAATTAATGCGCCGATTTTTGCCGATTGATTTTTCTCAAGCTACAATTTAAGGGATTCGATCGAATGAGTTTTACGAATAATAACAACAAGTCAATTAATTTTGTACATAATACGAGGTTTTTAATAAAAATGTTAATTATATATATGTAACAACGTCGATTAATTATTCCGCACAGTTGTGACTGTTTCGTGGCATAAAACAATAAGAATCGTGTACACTTTATTGCTATAAATATAAATCGACTAAAATGGCTGTTATGTAACGGCTAAATTACAACGTTTAAAAATTTTCTAACTACTTGATATGTATGTATATATTTATATTTCGCCAGTATCACGAATCGAAGGATTTTACCACAACGCGATAAAACAAGTGTCCACCAGCTTTAATAAAATCACACTTTGCATACACTGTCGCTCACTCTTCCACTTTCTTCGGCACGATTTCGAGGGCCATGACAGCGACGACGTTGTCCTCACCGGCATCAGCGAACGCCTGTCCACCATCCTTGCTCATCACGGCCCTAAGATCGCAGTCGTAGACGATCTCGAGAGTCACTCTCCTGGCGATCATCTTCGACACGTAGGACGTGAACACCCCGTACACGAGATCGTAGCTGTTATCCTTGGCATATTGAATGCCAGCTGTCAGCAGTGCTGTACCAACGCCCCGGCATCTGTGATTACGGTGTACTGTGAGGAAGGTCAGCTGCAGTAGTTTATTCACCTTGGGGAAGTTGCTGTGGAGGTCGGCGTTCTCGCGGATGTCCCAGAGATGATAGGTGATGTTGTGCAGAAGCGAGCGTAGATCGGCTCTCGGCCACGACGTCTCCGAAGCGGCGAGGTTCGGGTACTCCGATGCCTCGAGCACGAGACCGCCGATGAATTCACCGCTGGTACGGCCTATGGCCACGAGGGAGGCGTTCGACTCCAAGAGAGACTCGTCGAGGAGTTTGCGCACGGCCGCGCTCACCAGGTAGATCGGGTCCTTCTTCTTGTAGTTGCCGCGACGCTGGTTAATGTACGCACGGTAAAATGGCTCGTCTGCCACGAAGTGCTCGGTTATCAGGTTTATCAAAACCTGGTGGTCGTCTGCCGTAGTCGGGCGGATATCGAACTCTTCGTCGGACATTGTTATGGGTGTAGACTTGTTTTAGATGCTACACTTGACTTTTGAAAAATTTATTGTGTCTGCCGATATCGGCGATGCTGTGCAAGCCAGATGTTTACGTGTATAGTGTAGAAGACTGTGTGTAGCACGTATAGACGCATAGTGTACAGCGAGGTGTTTATATGTGTACCGTATTTTGTTATGTGATGAGCAATGACGCGTGTGACAGAATAGTTTCGAATGCCGTGTATAATGTAAATAAAGTGGCAGAAAATGTTTCGTTCGCGGCTTTGTCCAGCAAAGCTTGATAAAAATATCCATGCAAAATTTATACGTTTCGCTGAAGGTATTTTTGGTAATTGTTAATATGAAGCTGCGTAATAAATTGAAGTAAAAAAATGTTAATATAAAACGATTTATTTATCGTTAAAATTGGTATTTAAATTTCTTACATGGGTTTTCATATTATTATGAAAATATTCGATTCAATTTTTCATGATCACGGTACAAGCACGTAACACGTAAAAAAAATATGACAAAAATACTTCGATCTTACAAACCAAAAATAAAATTTTACAATAACACTATATTTACATAATCATCCAATCACCAAACACTGTCATTTAGCTGATCTTGATTCCCATCACGGACACGACGTTGTTCTCTCCCATATCGTCGAACGTGGGTTGTTCCTGGTGATCGACGATATCCATAAAATCCCTATGGAAAAAGCTGGTCATGCCCAGCTTCTCCGCGGTCCTCTTGGACCCTTCGGATGTGAACATCCCATACAGGAGATCAACCCCGTGATTCTTCGCGTACTTGATCGACTGCTGCAGTATCATCGTCGCGATGCCTCTCCTCCGGTAACACTTCTGCACAACGAGGTAC
Source organism: Torymus auratus (assembly GCA_900474315.1). Classification (NCBI taxonomy): domain Eukaryota; kingdom Metazoa; phylum Arthropoda; class Insecta; order Hymenoptera; family Torymidae; genus Torymus; species Torymus auratus. Next base: position 11,549 of record UXGD01001634.1, read on the forward strand.
ATCAGTAACATATGCCTCGCGGTGTCCAAGAAGTGACCGTGAAGATAGGCGTTCTGGCGTATATCGTAGTAGGACCGATTAAGTTTGGTAAGAGCAGCTCCACGCTGCTTGTTCTGGGGCGTACAGTAGCACGTGCGGAAGTACTTATCTTCGAGGTTCACGAATTCCTCGGTCTGTAGCACCAGGAAGCCAACGACTTGACCGGTGCTCACCTCGCATGCCACCAGTGATGGATTAACCATCAGCAGGATTTTCCGGAAGTACTCCTTTATTTCCTTAGGAAGGGACTGGGACAGGTCATCCTCGTAGTGAACATTGTTGTGGGCGATGAAGCTCTGGTGCATCGTCTCTTCGCGGACAAAGTCCTCGCTCATTAGAGTCACTATGCTGTTGAAGTCCGTGGTAGTCGCCAGGCGCACGTTATACTCTTCTGAAGCCATCGTTATTGGCTATAAGTTGCCTGTGGTTAAATTAATTATATTAGTTGGAGTAGAGATGGACGGTGCTATTGTGGACTTACCTTAATTGTCGAATGTTACAGTCTTTTTTTTTCTTAGTAAAATTAAGGAAACTTATAGGTTCTTCCTTATAGGATATACATACGTATTTGAGTATAAAGTATACTTATAGTATAAACAGGTTTGGAGATACGTACATTCGATCAAAATAAAAATAACGTAAACAAAGGAATCGTCGCACGACGGTTACGGCGGTCAACCGTCTGGTAAGAAAATTGGCGCTTGATATTCTTACAGTAGACAATCGACTTCGGCCACGGATTCAACTAACGAAGAAGATCAAAAAGTCACTCACGCGATGTTTTCATCAAATAAGTTTCTTTTCGTATTTGCTTTCACAGTTTTACTGCTCATCAACAATGGTATATCGATTTTTTTTCGTTTTCTCTAATTTAAAACCACTGTGCACGATTAGACCTTTAAATGATAAATAAGAAAAAAAAACATTTTCGTTAAGTATCCACCAAATTAACGGTGGTCCCTGAAAACAACGACAATGACGTCCCACTGATCCCCGATCACAATGAGGCAACTCGGACTCCGCGTATAATCGGCGGCCAGTCCGACATGTTCGACGAGATCAGGTACTCGGTGGCTCTCCACGATGGCTACCAAAACTTCTGCGGCGGTTCGATCATCAACGAGTACTACGTCCTGACCGCGGCTCACTGCGTCATCGGCCACGAGAATGAGCCCATCCAAAATCCGCTCTACGCCCTGATAGGCGGCGCGAAGGTACTGCTGAGCGACTTCCGCGACCGTGTGCCGAAGGTCGCGAAAATATTCGTGCCCTCAACGTTCGACGGTAGCCGTGGGGCACTTCAGTTCGGAGACATTGCAGTGCTGAGGGTGAGATCTTTGTTTTTTCTTCTCTATGTCATTGAATATTTCGAATTTTAATTTTGGCGCGTTGAATGTTGTCAATAGAGTAATTTGGTGTTATTTAATTTGATGTGATTTTAATAATATCGATTTTTCCGAATAATATTTAAAATAGAACAAGCTGAGTTAACTAATGTACATGTTTTATAAAGGACAAAAATAGTAAGGTAAATTTAAAAATGTTTATTTGACAGCTCGATTATTGTCAATGAAATAATGAAAATTTTCTCATAATTTTGTGCGCGTATGTGATAAATCTCTTCGTATAACAACACACTCCATTCATATTCCAGGTGGATAGGATGATACACATCGACGATGACAAGCGCATATCCAGGGTTTACCTACCGAAGAAGCTGCCCGACGGCACCTGGGAAGACTACGAGGGGAAGTTGGCGAGGATCGCGGGCCACGGTGCTAACGCCATCGAAATGAAGCCCAGCCTTGGGAAGACAAAACTCGAAATCGGCAAGAGATTCTACCCGGGGAATCTGATAATCGGTCGTGCCATCGTCATGCCACAGAGAGACTGCGAGGATATATTCTCCGGCTTCATACACATACACATGGCGCATATGTGTGCGCGGATGCAGGGTCACGACTACTACGGTGTCTGCACGGTAAGTGTCCTCGTCGCTTCTATACTAACTACCTCCTAAATCACGACTAGGAATAATTACGATAATTTGTGTGTGTACTTTTATTTGACAGAACGACGCGGGCAACGGCCTCATCTGGAACAACACCATAATCGCCGTGGCGAGCTTCGGCAACGAGCTGTGCAACGAGAGCGCGGGACACGCGCCGGCTGTCTATACCCGGGTGGCACCCTATATGTTTTTTATCGAGATGGCCATGATGAACGCGACGTCGAATGACTTGCGCGTCTACGACATGATGAATTGATCACATCATAGATGTGGATTTTAATCATAATGTATGCTAATGGTGGAATTTAATAATAAAGGTTTTTAGAGAAGTGGACACGGTTTGTTTTGCTTGCGATGATACATCCGAAGTACCTAAAGGTATTTTTGGGAAGTCATAAAGACTGCTGTAATATTCGATGAGGCGCTGGAATTCATGCAAATTTCGGGGATCATGTGGTTATGGAAAGTGGTTATTCCCAGTAAGTGTTTGGCGTCATCGAGGTCCTTGTATGAAGCGGATTTTGGCACAGTGGCCGGGATAAGACGTCATCGGGCTATGTAGTTAGACAAACATGATTAATATTCTTCAAATATTTAACCATTTGTAATCATATTTAAATTAATGAACGATCTAATAGGTATACAATAAGAAAGAAAATATAAAACAAAAGCTCTCTGCTACTTTCATACTGTATCGAGATGGCTAACAACTCTTATACTAATTGCAAGAACAATAATCTCAGCGATCAACTCGGCTCTCGCTTCCACGAACTCATCTCTCGCGGACGTCCAATATTTGTTGAACGATCGAGGAAACGTCCTTGCGCCGCAATTTGTATTATTATAATTGAGGATTGGGATAATGGGGCTCAATTTTCGGAAGGCGAAAAGGGTTTTATGGTGGGAGAGTTTTAGTCTGAATTTCAATGAAAATATTGTTAAACACATGAGAATCAATTATTGTGCACTGAGAAATTAGTTTTTTATTTGAAGGCCAAACACACGTAAACATACAATACATTATTGATCGATGGTCTCGTTAATAATACTGTGAATACAGATAAATGGGAAACTTTTATTTGTTTACTGTTTTCATCGAACGTTGAGTGTCTTTAATCGATTATGGATAATCATAACTATTTATAAAACTAAACATATAAGTAATACATGTTTCTACATGTTTTAAAATATCAAATTTTTACTTTATCAATAAACTCTTATAAAATTTTCGTTTTACATTCAACACAAAATATTATAATCGACAATACGGAACCACATAACAGAACCACAAACCAACTGTAGCATAGTCAAACTTCCTGAGCTTGATGTATCATTATTTGTAAAGATTTTTTCTTGTCTTTAGTGCTACTATAAATTTTTTGTCGTATTCTTGACTCTTCTATCATACGAAGAAACATTTGAAATTTTTCTATATACGGCGATGCTCGTTCGAAACTGTACCTCATGTTAAAATATGTAAATGCTGACTTTGCAATTTTGAATTTTGATGAATACTGCGGATCTATCCAGGACCAGTTGATTTTTTCCACAAAGTTGTCTAAAGTCAGACAAATACGATCTTGTTTCCGATTTGTTTCTCTATGCACTCGCTCATACTAGTATTTATTACTAATGTTTTTTTCTTCAAATCACGTACGTATGAGCTGTCAATACTTAAAGAATAGTTTAAAGATCTTCTGAATGTGTAAAATTTGTTAATACACCTGTTCTTAATTTTCTGAACGATTGTGAAATCCAAAATTTTATTGAACCAAGCATACTTAATCATCAACTAGCCTTGAGAAGGGACACAGCCGATTTCTCTTTACCTTAAGCGTTGAGGGTTACTAGGCCCGAGAAAGCGGTCGGTTTCAGATGTTGGGTCTAGATTAAGCCCTGGGAAAGCGTAAAATCTGTATCACTGTCTATTCGGAAACCTTGGATATGGTCAATATTTGCCGAGGACAACTATGAAAGAGAGGAAACGAGAGAAAAAAATAACTTTGCTACATGCGTCGAAAAAATCGTACTTCATCTGAAAGATGTTTGCAAGAGAAAAATTCGAAAGAAGAACCTTTTTTAATAACATTAAAATAAAATGTTTTTACAAGTATATACGCAGGACTTAACAAACCCATTATATCGAAATAGATTATTCATCGTATCACTAAATGTAAAACAATAAAATTGTTCACTTATTATCAAATACTTAATTTATACTGAATATGCTTATAAGCAAAGCATTAACGAATCTTAGCATTCGATTTTGGGTGATGGTGGTCCCGACCGTGTATCACTCGCTAGAAAAAGGCAATTTTCCTCCCTAATTGCACAATGTACTATTTATTTGTTAACAACCACGACGCGCCACTTTTAGCCCATACTTATTCCCTATAGCGTAGTTATCGCGCTGTATCCCGAGCTGTTGAGTGTAAAAACTCAGGCTCGAAAGAGAGCATATTGTTTCGTTAGGAAACAAATGAGTTGCAGTTCTCGCTGGAAAACTTGACATAACAAATGTGTGCATTGCAGTGATAAATCGTATTTCCATATTAACAGAAAGATTTATTACCATGCAAAGTATTTTTTCATTTTCTTATGTGGGCACATTATTATGAAAATATTCGATCTTGATCGCCATCACGGACACGACGGTGTTCTCTCCCATATTGGCAAATGCGCAGTTTCCCTGGGAATCGATGAGAGCCATGAGATTTACATCGTAAATTCTACCCATGTTCACCTTCTCCGCGACCCTCTTCGACTCTTTGGACGTAAAAATCCCGTAGATGAGATCGACATGGCGACTCTTGGCGTACTCGATCGAGTACTGCAGTATCATCGTTGCGAGGCCCTTCCCCCGGTGGTACTTCTGCACGACGAGATACATCAGGATCGCGTGATTCTTCAGTTCCGGGTAGTGGATGTTAAAATTGCCTATCTTGCATATATCGTAGTGATGAAAGTTCAACTCGGCTAGAGCGCCACGCAGACGGTACTGGGGCGAGTAGAACGTAAAGTTATCCTCCATGTTGAGAAACTCATGGATCTGCAGCATCAGAAAGCCGACAACCTGACCAGTGCTAACCTCATACACCAGCAGTGCTGGATTACCGATGAGCAACTCGCAAACGTACTTCCTCATGTAGTCGAGCAGGAACTGGTACATCTCGTCCCCGTATTGGATATTGTTGCGCGCCATTAAGCTCTGGAACATCGTCTCCTCGGGCACGAAGTCCTCTCTTATCAGGGTCATTATGCTGTGGAAGTCTCCGTAGGTCGCCAAGCGCGCTTTGTACCCCGCTGAAGCCATCGTTGTTCGCTATAGGTTACCTGCGGTTTCATTAATTTAGTTAGTTGAAGTAGAGATTAATGATGACCTTAATATTGTCGAATTGTTTTTAGTAAAATTAAAGAACAGGCGGAAATAGTTTAGTTGATTCAAGTCTGACGATATATAGTGTATATATTTATACCTTGTAGAATATACGCACGTATTTGAGCAAAGTATACTTATACTATAAACGTTCGAAGACACGTTATACATTCGATCAAAATAATGATACCGTAAACAAAGGAATCATCGAACGACGATTGAAATTGATGAGCGTTATTATAGACTTTACAGTGGCCTATCGATTTCGACAACGGATTTTACCAACCAAGAAGATCTCAAAGGGATTCGCGATGTTTTCATCAAATAAGCCTATTTTATTATTTGCTTTCACACTTTGGCTTTTTATCAACAATGGTATGTCGAATTCAAATCAATTTTTTCATTTTCCCTAATTTATAGTCACTGTGCATGATTAGAACTCTAAATGATAAACCACAAAAATATATACTTATATACTCTCGTTAAGTATCCACCGAAACAACGGCGGTCCCTGACAACGACGACGACATCGTCCCGACAACTCCGATTTCCAATAACGACGAAGCGACCCGGGGTTCACGTATAATCGGCGGCGAGACTGACCGCTACGACGAGATCAAGCACTCGGTGGCCCTTCACGACGGATACCAGGACTTCTGTGGCGGCTCCATAGTCGGCGAGCGCTTCGTCCTGACGTCGGCACACTGCGCCATTGGCCTCGACAATCGTCCAACCCACTATCCGCTCTACGCCGTGATAGGCGGTATGAAGAAACTGCTGCGAGATTTCCGCGACCGCGTACCAAAGGTCGAGAAAATCTTTGTGCCCTCGTCGTTCGACGGCAGCCGCGGGGCAGTTCAACCCGGAGACATCGCCCTGCTGAGAGTGAGATTTTTCTATCTTTCTTTCTTTTATCGTGTAGTATTTGGAGTAAAATCATTTTCTAGCCTACTTACCGAACGTCGTTTTTCGATAATTTTGTGCGCGTATATCATCAATCTTACCGTATTACATCACCCGCAATTCATATTCCAGCTGGACAGGCCGGTGCGCCTCGGGGACAACGTGCGCATCGCCAAGGTCAACCTACCGAAAAATGTGCCCTACGGTACCTGGGATAGCTACGAAGGCGAGACGGCGACGATCGCCGGCTTTGGCGTCAATGAGATAGAGACGAGCATCAACGAGAAGGGACAGCATGTCGAAATTTCCGAGTGGTCCTTCCCGGAGCAGCTTCTAATCGCCCGTGCCGACGTCATACCTCAGAAAGAGTGCGAGGACATCTTCTCCGGCTTCTTCAGCATACATATGGTGCAAATGTGTGCGCGCATGCAGGGTAGCGACTTCCGCGGTCTCTGCACGGTAAACTTCGTCGTCACTTCTATAGTATCCACCTTTTGAAAGGACTCATGATCGTAATTTGTGTGTGTGTTTATTTTTTTTGACAGGGCGATGCGGGCAACGGCCTAATCTTAGACAACACCATAATCGCCGTGGCGAGTTTCGGCAATTGGATGTGCAACGAGACTAACACGCCAACTGTCTACACCCGAGTAGCTCCCTTCATGCACTTCATCGAGATGGCCATGGTGAACGCGCCGACGGATGACTATCGGGTTTACAAAATGTTCAAATAACCACGTCACAGAGACAGATTTTAATCAATGTATATCAATAATGGATTTTAGTAATAAAGGTTTTTAGAGAAATGGATACGGTTTGTTTTGCTTGCGACGATACGCCAGAAGTGAAAGTATTTTTGGGAAGTGATAGATAGTAGAACTGCGCAAACGGAAGCAATTAGTTGGGGGCTTTGCGTTGCTGTAATATTTGACGAGGCGCTGGAATTCACGCAGATTTCGGGACACAAAAAGTGCGTGATAGTTATGATAAGTGGATATTCCCGATAAGTGTTTGGCGGTAAGGTCCTTGTATGAAGCGGATTTTGGCAGAATGACCTGGACATGACTAATATACTTCAAATACTTAACCATTTGTAATCATATTTAAATTAATGAACGATCTAATAGGTATTCAATAAGGAAGAAAATATTAAACAAAAGACCTCTGCGCATCGTTACATTCTTACTGTACTAAGATCGCTTACAACTCTTATACTAATTGCAAGAACAATAATCTCAGCGGTCTTCGACGCCACTCGACTCTTGCTTCTACGAAGTCATCTCTCGTGGCCGTCAAATATTTGCCAAAGGATCGAGGAAACGTCCTTGCGCCGCATTAAGTAAAATGCTGTGTTCGCCACGGCTAGTTGCTGTGTGATAACGAAAATTTGTATTATTAATTGACGATCGGGATAACACGATTCGATTTTCGGAAGTCGGAAAGGGTTTTAATGATAGAATATTTTTAGTCTGAATTTTAATGAAAATATTAAATTGTTAAATATACATGAGTAAATTGTTGTGCGCTGGAAAAAGGTCAAACAATCGTAAACATACAATACATTATTGATCGATGGTCTTGTAAATAATATTGTGAATACAGATCAATGGGAAACGTTTTATTTGTTTACTGTTTTCGTCGAACGTTGAGTGCATTTAATCGCATATTTATTACTTTTCTTTGAAAACGCTTCCATACTAGTTTTTAAGACACCTATTGACAACGAAGCAAAATTACGTGTTTTTAACTTATACTTTTTCGAAAATATTTTAATTTTGTGTTAATAATTATAAAAACAATGATCGTCATAAAAATAAAAATTACATTATTTCAAGGTTCGATTCCAATACTTTTCCAAAACTTTTTGTCGGCAAAATTATCTGTACTACGGGAAGTAAAGTTTTTCGGTCCAGCAATATGCAGGTAATTTAATAATTCAGATGAATAATTCACTTTTACCCAACTAACCAAATTTGATTCTCTGTAATAAAAGTAAATTTACGTGAAATTATATAGTTTAATATTATAGTTTTACTGTAATTTCTTTTTCACTTACTTTACGCTAGCAATTGAGTTCCAAAGATCTAATACATCTGCTAACATTGCGCGATCTTCCTTGGTAGTAACAGGACTAGTAAATTTATTTTCCAGAACAAAATTGACATCATCAGTATGACACACTCCTAGAAATACAATAATTAAAAAAGCACAATTTAATTGATATACTTATCCCTGAAAGTTCCAAAAAGAAAAATAAATACCGAAATTGTTAGCAGCGCCAAGAAAGTAGTCACAGATACCCTGCGCAGCTTTGTAGCTATAATAGTAAAATCGAACTGGACTCTGATTGGCTTTGGCTTGTAATTTAGCTGCTTTTTCCGCATGAGCAAGAATGATTCTGTCGCCTAGCAGTCGTGCGAAGTCTCTTAATGATTCTATACTAATTGGTTTGTCTCCCAAGTAATGTTTCTTCGCTTTGTTAGCTATGTCAGCGTACTTTTCGTTTGGAATTTCATCAGCATATCCTAGAACGTAAGGTGCCAAACTTCCCCAATTTTCATCGATGTAAGTCATAGCAGTGTCGTTTGAAGTATAGCCTGTGAAGTTAAAAAAATTTCGTGTTGTTATCGAAAGTTTTTATAGGTACAATCTTGCAATTATTTACCTCCCACAAAATAAAGTCCTTCTTCACTTACAACGCCAGCGGTCCAAGGTGCGTCATAAATCTGTCCGTTCTCAAGGTACTCTATGGGAGCTCTATTGATAAAGTAATTTTTTGAGGTTTTTTCAATTACTGGTTTAAATGATGTTCCATTGATACCGAATATATTCTGTTGGGATGCCTAAAAAATCAACATTAAATCAAAATTACTTTTTATATGATTATTTTTTAATTTACCATTAACTTAGCGTATGAAGTGCTTAGTTCAGCAAATGTTTTGGACTTCAAACAATTTAACAGTTGCTGTGAATTTCCCGATGGACAATTTGTGACTTCGGCAAACTTTTTCATGGGAGCAATTCCATCCTTGTCATATGCACCAAACCCTAGTGCGGTACCACTAGAGGATACTCCATTTTGAAACAAACCACTGCTCAGAGGTGACATGTAATGCAGATGCACGCTTACTCCACCAGCACTATTTCCCATTAAGGTGATCCTTTTTGGATCTCCGCCAAAGTATTGAATATTGTTGTTCACCCATCGCAAAGCAAGATTCTGGTCTTTCAAACCCATGTTTCCGGATATCACGTCATCTCCAGTACTAAAGTCAAGAAATTTTCCACAAGATATTTTTATATTGGATTTCGAATATTAAATGAAAATTATGTACCTTAAAAATCCAAACGGACCGACTCTGTAATTGAAAGTTACCAGTACGACATCTCTGTCCATGATGTACTTAGCTCTAGTGTCAGTACCGGCTCCCCACTGGTAAGCTCCACCGTAGATATAAAATATAACCGGAAGTAACGGAGTGCCATGATGACGGGGTGTATAGACATTCACGTAGAGACAGTCTTCGTTACCAATGATGATTTTTTTACCTAGATCGTATTGTGGACATATACTTGGCTCTTTCGTAGCGTCGATTTCATGGTCATAAGTGGTGACAGGTTGAGGTGGCTAAAATTGTATAAATTCATGTATGAGGCAAGAAACAAAGTTTAAAACATATTGTAAGAAGACAGAACTATAATTAAAATAACTAGTTAAAATAAAATAGGTATGTTCTTTTAATATAAAACATGAAAGCTATTTTTAAGTACAAAGAAAATAATAACCTCTATTATAAATAAATGCATAAACTTGAGTACAGAATTAATTATATATTATTTAGATTACCTGAAATCTAAGTTCTCCTGTAGGTGGTTTAGCAAACGGAATACCCTCGTATGCTTCATAGTTTCGTCCATTGTAAGATACATTGTAAAACCCTTTAACTTTTCCAAGATGTGTGGTAACTCGTGGAGCACATTCTTCTGAACATAGAGCTGTTTTTATGATAAACACACTTATTAAATACTGAAAAACAATTCTCTTCATTGTATCTCTATTCTAAATTGAAAACTAACTTATTCTTCACAAACTTAAACTTAATCTGCAACTGAAACACAACAGTATGCTCACTACTACGTTTTATCTGTTACGAGGTTGAAGAAATTTCCTTGTTCACAGATAAGACTTTTTATGATTCATTATTAAGTGTCTCATTATAAATTTAGATTTCCCTATAATTTTAAATATTTGCAGAGTTGGTGATATATAAAATATTAATAAAATTATAGTCTTCAGTTTTTATGAATTATAATTGCGTTATTTTAAAAGCATACAAAAATAATACTTTAACATTTATTTATTGTAAAGTTGAAATTTTAATAAATTTTCTACTTTTAAGTTATTACAATAAAATTGTTTTATGAGTTGAGGCAATAATAAATTCGATGCAAACAGCACTATTAAAATTCATGACTAACTAACTCACATTTGTTTCAAAGATATTTAATGAAATTGAAAAAGATCTACTTGTGCATATAGAAATATCGAAAAAAAATACAAAAGTTGTTTAGATTATTGAAATATTAAAAAATTTAACAGATGGAGCCCGTCATAATATAAAACAAGAGTAAGCTATGTCATGCCAACATATCAGTCAACGCGTCATCGATTTACGGGAAGTATATATAATCATACATAGGCACGAGTAAAAAATAGCTTTTCTCAATATGTTTAAAAATTTTTCATCCCAAAAATTTTGTTCAATATCCCAAAAATGTTTATTCAGAGAACCCTCGTTTCAAATGGAGTAAACAATATATGTACAAAATTAACAAACATTTATTTGTTGTTGATCAAAGATAGAAGTAAAAATACAAATACATGTTTATACTTTATACATTTTCTTAAATATTCTCATCTCATAAAGAAAATCATATAAATAATCATTTTTACAGAAAATAAATTATACTAAGGATTGAGTCCAATACTTTTCCAAAACTTCTTGTCCGCAAAATTATCTGCACTGCGCGAAGTAAAATTTTTTGGTCCACCAATCTCCAGGTAATTTAATAATTTAGACGAATGATTCACTTTGACCCAATCATTCAATTTAGATTCTCTGTAATTAAAATACATATACGGGAAAATTCCAGTTAACTATTATAATCTTATTTACATCAAGCATCTTATTCATCACTTCATACTCACTTTATACTCGCGATTGAGTACCAAAGATCCAACACATCATCTAACATTGCGCGATCTTTTTTCGTACTAACAGGATTAATTAATGGATTTTCGAAAACAAACATTACATCATCAGTGTGGCACACACCTGAAAATAAAACAATGAATAACAACAGGACTCGATACGCTTGAACACTGGAAGTAGGTACCGAAAAAAGAAATAAATACCGAAATTGTTCGCAGCGCCAAGGAAAGCGTCGCAAACACGTTGTGCAGCTTTGTAGCTGTAGTAATAAAATCTAACTGGACTTCGATTGGCTTTGGCCTGTAATTTCGCTGCTCTTTCCGCATGAGCAAAGATGATTCTGTCGCTTAACAGACGTGCGAACTCTCTCAAGGATTCTTTCCCAATATGTTTATCACCCAAGTAATGCTTTATCGCTTTATCAGCAATTTCGGCGTACTGTTTCTTTGGAACTTCGTCAGCATATAAAAGTACATACGGTGCCATACTTTCCCAATGTTCATCGATGTAAGACATAATTGTGTCGTTTGCGACATAATCTGAAAATATGAAAAAATAAATCAATTGATCTTCACCCTGAGACTTCTTTTCTTTACTTTATCTTCTATTACCTGCCACAAAGTAAAGTCCTTCTTCACTCACAACGCCAGTGATCCAAGGCGCATCATAAATTTGTCCACTCTCGAGATACTCCAAGGGAGCTTTATTAATAAAGTAATTCTTCGAACTTTTTTCAACTACCGGCAGAAATGCTGTTCCATTTACATCGAATATACTATTTCCAGCTTCCTAAAATGTAAACTTAATATCAAGCCAAGTTTCTAATACGGTTGATTTTAAACTTACCATTACATCACCATATGCAGCGCCTAGTTGCTCAAAGGACTTGGATTTCAAACATTTTAAAAGTTCTCGCGTGTTCTCGTGTGGACAATTTGACGCATTTGCAAACTTTTTCATGGCTACAGAACCATCCAGGTCAAAGGCACTTGTAAGTAATGCTGTGCCACTGGAGGAATAACCATTTTGAAAAAGACCCGCGCTCAGAGGTGACATGTAGTGAAGCTGCACGCTTACTCCACCGGCACTGTTACCCATTATGGTTACTTTTTTGGGATCTCCTCCAAAGAATCGAATGTTATTATTTACCCATCGCAAAGCAAGCGTTTGGTCTTTCAAACCCATGTTTCCGGATATCACCTCATCTCTCGAGCTAAAAATACAAAATTTATTGAAAGCTTTTATATATTTCGAATACTGCAAGAAAATCAATTACCTTAAAAATCCAAAGGGACCTAGCCTATAATTTATGGTAACCAGAATGACATCTCTGTCCATGATGTACTTAGCTCTAGTTTCTGTACCTGATCCCCACTGGAAGGCTCCACCGAAGATATAAAATATGACCGGAAGTGGGGCCTTTTTTGACGAGGTTCCTTTTTGACGAGGGGTATAGACATTCAGGTACAAACAGTCTTCATTACCTATGACAACTTTGTTTTCCAGATCGTACTGCGGGCATATATTTGGCTCCTTTGTTGCGTCAATTTCATGGTCATAAACATCTACAGGTTGAGGTGGCTAAAATTTTATGAACTTGTATACAAGATAAAAATGAAACAAAATTTAAAATGTGTTGTAAAAAGTTGAAACTTCAATTTTCAAAGTAAAGACAAAATAATTATCATGCTTTGATAGTATAAAAGGAGATATTGAAAAACTAAATACACAAAATAAATTATAACTTCTATTTCGAATAACCGGATAACTTTAAACACAGAAAATATAAATTCTACGCTATTTAGGTTACCTGAAATCTAAGCTCTCCTGTAGGTGGCTTAGCAAACGGAATACCCTCGTACGCTTCGTATTTACGACCTTTGTAAGATACATTGTAAAACCCTTTTACTTTTCCCAGCTGTGTGGTAACTCGTGGGGCACATTCTTCAGCACATAGAGTTGTCGTTATAATAAATGCACTTATCAAATACTGTACTAAAATCCTCTTCATTGCAGCTATTCAGTAAAATTAGAAACTACGTTATTATTCCTACTTAACAATCTAAACTTTCATGTGCAACTGACATACAAACATATGCTCGCTTGTATTTTATCGGTTTTACCAGGTTTGAGAACTTTCCTTGTTCCAATACAGATAAGACTTTTTATGATTCAGGCTATTACATATACACGTTTCATTGTAAATTAAGATTTTCCTGTTATTTTAAAATATCTCAGAACTGGCGATGCGCTTGTTTGATATCTGTATAAAATTATACTTTTTCCTTGTTGTTATACAATTCTATACTGAATTTGTATTATTAACAAATAACTTTTTTGGAATTTTCAAATATTGATTTACTTACAGCAGAAATTTAAATAATCGAGTTTGTACGTTGATAAAAAACGATAAATATAAAACGATAATATGATTTATCACTATATGGTGATTGACTATAAAAAAACAATATAAATTATTCGATGAACAGATACAAACCGAACTCATGAATACACTTCTAAGAACGAGAATAAATATACGCGTATACTTTGCAAAGATTTCCTGCACTTACTCTGACCTTTCAAAGTATAATAATTAATTTCCCTGCATCGAAACAGTTACACCTTCTATTTTTATCGCCCAACATCTGAAAAAACAACGACAACACATTATACAAAAATCCAAATAATTCAGTATAATTTTATCCCCCCCTTAACAAAAAAAAATAAAAAGAATGAATCGTTGCATCTCATCGGCGCGGATCACAGGAATGTCGATGCCGCGAGGGCTCCTCGTTCGCCGGCTTGGATTGACATAAACGACGACTCACCTGTATGTGATGCGCGCTCTCGCTGTCTCCTGATCCGACCTTGAGACTCTTCTCCCCTTTGTTTTTCCTTTTTGCGATGTCCATGCCGATTGCGCGTGACGCGCCGTGTAATCTCGGCGAATGGATTAATTTGAGAGCGACGGCGGAAAAAATTCCCAGCTCCAATAGGACCAACGAGACCCGCGAAAAAGCGCATCCTATATAGAGATATCATATAATAATGGAAATATGTGTACGTATAATATAACAATTGGAATAGAGAATATATTATTGCGCAACAAAACAATAATTAGCGTATTATACACTCTCAAAACTTTCTCCCTGCCACATCCGACGATATAATCGCGGTGAATTTGATCGGTTCAAAATTTCGCTCAAGGGCCCTTGGATTATTCGCGAGATCTGTCCGGCGTACACATAAAGTGATAAGCGCTTAATTGTGTCATTTAACATCGCCATTATCCGGTCATCTCTTGCGCAACGCGACTCGCATTTTCGCGATCCAATTAATTATCTCTGTCTCTCTGTCTCTCGGAAAAAAATCGACTACTCGGTTACAAACGGACGTACGTAAAATCGTTACGATATATTAATACAACAGCCGTTACGTGAACGTTATTTTCGCACGGCAAGGGAGCATGAAAAAAATCCTAGGAAACTATTATCCGCACGTGAGTGTGTATATACGTCGCCGAAAGGCAGGCGGAAACTTCAGGCGCGATCCGCGATTGATCCCCATAGCGTGTGTGATGTGCGCGCGCGTGTGGATATTCAATTTAACACATTTTTCCGCTGTTATTATATACAGACGCAACAGGTGGGTATTTTTCCGGTCGAATGGACACGCGTGAGAACGAATATACATATTATTTTTTAAAGCTTATTAGCTCGGGTTCAAACACTTGCTTATAGACTCACACACATAAAGAAAGTTTAGTTCCACTGACCTACTACAACTCCCGCCCGCGATGGCCAAACTTCTTCTCTCTATCTTCGAAAACTTACACAATTCCTTCGGAAATCCGCTCACGTAGACGGCTGGTTACTCGCGGCGCGATTCCGCGAACGAACGGCGAGGCGCGACGACTGGCGCCTGCGCCGTTGACGCGACTCGTTAGCAGGCGGGAGCCGAATAAAAACCACGCGTATAGGTTTATTTACCGAGCGCGCGTCCAGCTGATAATTTTACGAGAGGGTAACTCGCCGTGCTAATCAGCATTTTTTTCTAGACACCAGCGCGCAAAGGATATTAATGCTAAAAGAGTTTTTTACTGCAAATATAACGTCGCGCCCGTCGTTTATTATTAACTTGTTTGCTCCGACTTTGCTAACACTTATCGCACTTTCCTCGTATACAGAAATAATAAACGTCGCGGCTTGTGTGTTTCTTTTTTTTTATATACACACGCGATGTATCTTAATTATTCTTGATGATTTCTCGCTATTATTATTATTGTTGAAATTCGCGCGCCCTTCAACCCTCCGCGTTATACCGAATCTCCATTGAGTAATGAGTATAGAGCCCCCCTGAAATTACGCGACGATATTATCTCGCGCGGTCTCGCATGCTGAGCATGCCCACGTATAGCGACATATCGCGCGCTGCTCCCGGCGTACGCGCTTTATCGGTCGGATTGATCGGCGAGTGCGTATATACTGGGTGTGCCGAGTGTTGGGTGGGAATTGGAGGGTTGTTTTTGAATTTAATAAAAAAGTGGGATACGTTATAAGAACCGTGAGGGGATTTGGAAAGAATGAAGATCCCTAAGAGTTAGGATGAGTAAAAAATTTTGTAAAAAGTTTAATGTAAAATATTCGAGGATTGAATATCCTAAGCTAAAAGTTGTAAAACTCGATTGTCATGAAATGTTTGCAAAATTGGAACAACATTCTGTGCCATTTTTGTAGAACGTGAATTATGTGAATTTTTCATTCTTTTCTTTCCATTTCTTATACAATATTTTGCATCATATTGATAAATACTTGAAACATATAGATGACTATAATCACTAAAATTCTCATTCGTAAGGAGCACATGAGTATCGAAAATTCACTCTGCCAAGAAAATACAAAATTTCCTCACCGTATATCAACGCCAACCCATATTTTTCGATCACCCGGTACACCAAGCCCTTCCCCACACTCTCGCGCAGCCGAAAAAAATCGCACTTACATATACGCGTAGGTACGTTTCTGTTACGATTATCAGCCCGATGCCTGAATTTATAACAGCGCGAGAAAGATGCGTCGTATACACACTCGTTGAAGGATGAGCCTAGGTAGCGGCGCGATAAGACGCCGCGATCAATGCCGACGAATTATTGGGCCGCTTTGTCAAGCCACTATACGCACAAAGAGCTACTACGAAGTTGGGACCCTCTGTTTTTTGCTGTTTTTGTATTTCGAGAAAAGCAGGCGAGGGAGAAAATGATTACGTCGCGGCTGGCGGTGGAAAATTTATCAAGATGATTCGAAATGTTTTACGACGCGGTCGAGTGGATCCCGTTTAGTTTGATTATACTTATTAGGGCTCGAAGATGTTTTTTTTTCCTGCTTACAAGTATAGCGACGAGTCGTGAAGTTTGAATTTGCATTCCGAAAAATGTAGTAAGTATAAGTCGACGCTCAAATGAGAATTCTCCATTAGGTTTACGACAATTAGAGAAATACCAAGCATTCCTTCTGTATCTGTTCATATTGCCACATATGTGTACGATGTATGTATGTATAGGATTCTAATAATCTTCGGCGTGCTATAAATAGAATTCGTTATAGAGTGTGTATATATATAGATGGGGTTACGGTAAATTTAGAATTATATTAATTATTAAAATGCTAATGTACTTGGGGTATTAAAAGATTTTTTTTATTTCTTCGAATAAATCGTTGTTCATTCCCACAACAGTCATCAAGCTGTTTTTAATGTACCCGTGGTTCTATTTTTAACTATATAGTTATATAACTATAATTATGTATGGATATTCTAATTAATACCTTTTGCTTTAAATTTTTTCGAATCTAACTCATAAAAATATTGACAAATCTTCATTTGAAAAAACGAACAAAAATCCATTAAGAATCCACTTGATAAAAGTACTGAAAAAATCAACTCGAAAGGTTTGTTAAATATATCACAGCCAATAAAATTACCTCCCGTTATATATCCCCGCGCTTGCGCATTACGAAGTAGTCGCGCGATTAGCCCGATCCAGCGATATAAATCCGCGACGTTGTGGCTTCCGCGAGACTACAGCATGCACCGGAAGTAAGTAGCTCCGGGTAGCTTTTAGCGTCGCCGAGATAAGGAGGCACGATTGCGAGATGTCCGGCGAGTGTATACAAGGGACGCGCCGTAAAGAGTCGGAGTTACGAAATCGATAGAAATACTTGGATAAGCTTATTTTGTTTAGTTCACAAAAATAAGCTATACTTTTTATACCCGGACGGTTTACGGTACAAGTTATTACACATTAGTCGAACAGCGTGTAATGAGAAAAGGGCAAAGTAATTATTAAAGCTCTGCCTTACAAAAAAGTAGTATACGTCTTAACACTTCGTTTATACAAATGGAGATTTACAAAGAAAAAAGGTCATTACTACCGCAGAAGCTATAAAACAATAACGTTATTAAAAGGCGGAACAAAAAGAGAAGCGCCCTTAAAGTGACGAGCAAAAACCAATATACTTTGCCGGAGTAATAAACGATGTCATAAATAAAGATAGCCCTGAAAAGTGCGCCGCGTAAAAGCCCATCCGAAATTTTATTACTCGCCCGCACGCGCAAAAAAATCATGCGCGCGTCCTTTTACCTCGAGCATATCGCACGCGATACCAATGGAATGTCGCGGCCTTTTACCAACTGATAATAATCATTCGATTTTCCGTACAATTACCGATTTGTGCTAGAAAAATCTTCCAACAACTCAAAAACCAAAATCTACCGTTAACTTGCCCAAAATCAATTTCTCTTTGGTACCCAATTAAAGATTCGCACTGTACCAAAAAGATAAATGATCCGCGATCGAACTGTACCTCTCGAAAAATCATTTTTCACGCACCTGCCAGAGCTCAATTAAAGCAGGCATCATGCACACCTCGTTATATACCCGAAAGAGAGCCCATTTGAAAGAGTACCGAGGGATCCGTCAGAGTCAGGGACATTTGCATTTGACGAATATCGCGATGAATCAGCCACCCGCATGTATTCTGGGAGGTCAACGAACTCTCGCCGATATTAAAGAGAACGAGCTCGCGTGGAGAGACACGAGAGTTTCGGAGAAGCCATCGCAAGGTCTTTGCCACCGTATTTGCATTTCCGGATTCGTTTTAGGGAGATGTTTCGGGGAGATGTTTCGTTTCGCGAGGTTACGGTTGATTCGAGGGGCTTGGAGTCATGTTTAATTTGGGATTTTAAGTAAGCTTTTTTTTGGTAAAAATGGATGGTATTTGGGTGATACGCGACGGAAAGAAATATATAGTTGATTCTACGTAATGGTGTTGATTTAACGTGGAAGTGACAAGGTTGATTCTACTTACAACGATCACGTCGGTGTAAATAACATTGAAATAAAGTAGAATCTGCACTCTGTATAGTTGAATTAGTGGAAAAGCCACCAATTATTAGTGAAGTTTTCTCTACCGCCGAATTAGTGAATATTCACTAATGAAATAGTGTATATTATGGACAATTCTTAGGAGAAATAAACTATTTCATTTATGAGTTTTCACTATTTAAAAATAGTAAATTACTTACTTTCTTCGAGCGAGTGCTGAAGTTAGGACCTTCTTCAAGCGCGTAAACTTGTTCCGCTCAGCCGTTGATAAATAATACTTGCCTTTCAAAAAATGAATAATTTATTTTGACTTTTCTTTTGAACATTCATATTTTCAGTCAAACTACCATTTCTGTTACCAATAAAATGTTAGGGCTAATTTTGTCTTTTCCCATTGATAAATTAACTATAGGACTATGTCGGTAAAATAAAAAGAAAAACTTTAAAAAATGTAGATAACGTATGTAAAAGAAATATATATGGAAGACATTGAGCGCTTATTGTGATGAAAAGCTTATTGGAATGAATAACTAAATAAGAAATAAGCTACATTATGTTGGTGTACAAGCCAACGACTAAGATGACTTTCTTTTTAATAAAAATAGAAGATCAGCGCATAATATTTATTTTATTTGGAATTCTTTGAAGATTTTTTACATTGACATTTTCATTAGTCTAGCAAGCACAGCAATCGGTATTCTAATGTTATTTTAATATCTTAATAGTAATATTTCACCGCAAAAAACAACGAGGGATACAGTATGTTCAACAATCAATATTATTACAAGCGGCATTTCCAAAATATTTATCAAAGCTTTTTTACATTGCCATTTCTATTAATCTAGCTAGCACAGCAATCCGTATTCTACTATTATTTAAATACCTTAATAGTAATATTTCACCGCAAAAAATAACGAGGGACACACTATGTCCAATAATCAGTATTATACCAAGCTGCATTGCCAAAATATTTTTTTCCCTGTCTTCTTTCGTGCTTTCTGATTCCCCCACATCATAGAAGTCATGTTTTAGTCTCCAACGCTTCTGAATTCCAGACTCAATGATTCTGGAAAAAATCTCGTCAAATCGCTCTACGTACGGCGATCCACTCTCATAGAAGTACACCATCCAGTCAAAGGGAAGTTCCAGCTTCGACATTTTCATAAACGGTTCATATTTTCTGTACATGTCCATGAACATCTTGGCTACACTTTTCTCGAGGAAGCAGGCGTAATTCCTGTATTTTTGGAGTCGGACCACGCATTCCGGAATAGCCGAAAAATTGATCGCTTTTAATTTCAATCGCTGTCCTATTTCGTCGTCAGGTGAAAATAGAGTATTTATAGCGACCGGATCAATGAAGATATTGAGACCAGAGTTGTCGATCTCTTTTAAAGTGTGGAAGGGCGCATACGTTGTGACTACTTTTAGATTCATTAATTTCGAAAAAAACTCGTTAACACCCGTAATTGAGACTAATATCACACTGAAAAGAACAATTCGTTCCTTTAAAGTTCGAGGATGTTTTGGAACGGAGAATCCGAGTAATATGCGCAAAATGTCTTCTATTTTCCATAGCTTCTTTTGAAATATTAATAGATGAGCAAATACTGAGATTATGACAATAAGAACAATAAAAATTATTATCGGATTTAATAACAAAGACGGACTCATATCAATACTATAACTGTGCGGCAATATTGGCACTAACGCAACAAAATATGTGAATGTGAGGGGATAACTTTGATCCGAGTTCATAAACTTTCTAAGAGAGTTATATAACATTGGTATTGGCAAAATATTAACTTCTTCGTTCTCAATTGAAGCTATGATATCTTCCCGGAAAATACTGAATTTAGTAAATTCGAGTTCTTTCACAATTACTATTGAAAAATTTAGAAACTCTGCGATTATCAGAGTAAATTGATAATTGCTTCCAGATATTTCCCTAATGGTACTATTATTATAATTACCTATATACATGTGTGGAGGAATATGATAAATAGGTATTTTGATTGGATAGTTATTCATATTTGTTAATTTTCCTGGAAAAATAATCGTCTGTGTGTTCCAACTTTCAGTACTGTAAGTGTTGAAAAATGGATTGTAATGGTTTACCACAATGTCAACGTTGGATTCTTTTCCACTTCCAATTACATTCAATAATGT
>UXGD01001635.1:0-32620 GCA_900474315.1 Torymus auratus
GATTCGACTTCGATCATTCGAGATTTCGACTCCCGAAAATAGATTATATCTCGAATGCTCAATTTATATAAGGGAAACAAAAAACGAACAGAGGCGCGAATAATAACGTGCTAGTCTGAAAACTCAATATTAAAAAAATTACTAGGTACATAAGTAATATATTAAAATATATTTTTCATGGACCTAAATAATGAATTTTAATATACCGATTAGAGATCAAACGAAAATTGAAACTGTAATCATATTAATTTATAAATAATGAAATGTTAAAAATTATACGGAGCAGTACTTTTGAAAAAAGTATTTTTAAGCAGCATATTCTTAGAAAAATTAAATTTCTGGAGAATAAGAATTCGTTGATGACTGAAAAACCTTTCATTTGCTTGTTCAAGTTTCAATTCATCTTTCACCTCTGCACTCTCACGATTCACAGCGTGAAGACTATATACCTATAGTTGGTGACGAACCGCTCGTACCTCTTTCGGCCCAAAAAATCATCCACCTCCACGAGAGAGACCTACAGTAGTTAGTCGCGCCTGCAGTGTGCGTGCAGCAGTACCTATATAGTAATCATAATCGGTGCGGCACGCCGCGTGTGCGCGCAGCTCACTCATAATACTTCGCGGGGTGCGGCGAGCGTGTATGGCATATATATAGAGAGAGCGGCATATATATACATATACATGCATGTACGCGTACACGCGCTCTACACGCTACTTCGGCAGATGCATGCCACTGCCCATATAAGGCAATTTCCCCATGTCCTTAGCGGCGATTGGCTCACGGCCGCCAAGTCGACAGAGTCGATGACATGTGCCGAAACTCTGCTCTTTATCCCCTCTCCATCCCTCTCGTTCATATACACGTTTAATCTACTTTTCGCCTCGCGCTATTATTTACATTTTTTTTCCATTCGCTGGCAGAAATATATTCTTGCGCCGTGTTCAGTCGATGAGAGAAGAGCAGGCGCGTATAACAATACGTGCATCTCTTGTTTATGCATACCTACTCCCGAGGCTGTAATGAGATCATTATCTGGAGTTCTGCGTATGCCTATCGGCAGTCGAACATCCTTATTGCTCCGATTCATATTTTTTTTTATTCAGATGTGACTCACACGTCAAATGGTTAATTAGAGCCCGTACATACATAATTGAATCCTGTGATTTTTTTATCTGAAATTAGAGGATTTGTTGTTTTTAATATAATACAATTGGATGTTAACATTCTAATGGCTTGTTTGATTTTTCATATGATGTGCTTCAAAATAGTTTCTCAGTCTTTATAAACTCCTCATTTTATCAGTGTAATATATTCCTATTCCATAAATAATTATTTAAAAATTAATTTTATCAGGTATTAAATTTGTTATTTTTATAAATGTACTACTTATTATATGCAGAAACCAGTTTGTGATCAAAACTATATCTGTAGGTATTAAGATTATCAGGAAATCGATTGAAAATAGTAATTTTTTATACTTATACTATAAATTCTAATAAACTTTATAATAGAGTCTCGGATACGTTTTTGACGTAAAAGTCATTATATTGTATATAATGATTTCCATCGGAAAATTTTTTTTCTTTGATATGGTAGAATGCTATTATTATAAACGATAAAATTTTTCTTTTCCTCATTATGCAATTACTGCGAAGAAGTAAATGTGTCATTAACATATTATATTCGTGTAACACATGTTCTTATAAGGAACATCGATACACGTAACCACAAGTGTACAAATCTTACATCTCCATTAGAGGAGCCGTGAAATCATCGGCGTGATAAGCCGAAAAAACTTTATATATTCCTTAAACGGAGCAGACAACCTTCGAAGGCACTTGATGAGAGGCGAAGGTCTCGGTCGTACTATCGTTTTTTTTCTTCTCATTGTGTGGCCCTCCTATCTTATCCGCAACGTTTCACCTGTCAGTCTTTTCACGACCTGCATTGTGTAAGCATAATATATGGGAACACATGATAGGAAGGAATGCGTTTAGGTATTATGAGATTTAAGAAAGCGGACAATGCATATAAAAAGTAATTTTCTTTCTCATTATATCTGATGTAATGAGAACGTAAGAACATCTATATGTACAGGACTATTAATATTCATTCTTAATTAAATGAGTTATAAATTTCTTGAAATTAAAATTAAAACATTTGTAATAAATTTTCGGATGTAGCAATTTGAATTCGACACAAATGTGATTTCCAATTGTATTAACATCGTCTGTTTTCTAGAGAAACAACTGTACGAAAAACAAATATACGAAAAATATTACTTTCCTTTAATTATTATTTTGTTGAAAGTTGAATAATTTTCCTCAACTCCTTCAACTTCCACGACAATCAACATCAACTCTATTTACAACCAAAATATTTGAACTTTCCCGCCTGTGCTCCGATTTCTCGCTCGCAGGGACTCCGCTTTTACATATCGTATAACTTTCCCCGTTGCTCTTTTTTGCGCGCCTAGCTCGGCGACCCGCGTTGAGCCAAATAATTCTGCGCGACGCGAACCACGAAAACACACTACTTGGCCACGAGGAAATAATAATCCGCGTCTCTCTATCCCGCGTGTGTTGCGTATATGAACGTGCGAAACTTAAAATACTCCATAGGGGAGAGATATATGCCGCGCGCGCGCGCCGCGTCGGACTCGGAAGTAGCCGCAAAACTCGTGTGCGGGGAGGCAGAGAAAGAGGGAGAGAGATAGTAGCATGTATATATAGGTATATCCATATACCTGCAAGCCGTGTATGTGCAGCACTTAGAGCGGCGCACGCGCACGCGGAGTCGGCATTGAACGCGAGAAGGACGAGAGATCGCTGGAGTTAACGATTGCGAGGAGGATGGAGTAAGCGGCACGTCAATCTTTCTCTTTTTAGCGAGAGAGAGAGAGAGAGAGAGAGAGGGTGGAACGTGACGGTCGGTTACGGTAAACGCAAGTCAAAGACAGCGATATCTACTATTTCATATAACGGGTGTTTTGTTTTCTGTTAGTATACTTGGGCCACTTCTGATGTAAAATAAATAATTTTCATCAGGTACGATGGATTGATTTTTAATTTAATAAATTAAATTTAAAATATTCTACAATAAAAAATGTACCCAAAAATTATTCTTAGGTCTCACTTAAAATAAAAAGTTTAACAAGTTTATAGTGATTCTTTAAAAAAAATACTGTAAAAAATTATACCAACCTAGGTACCAGTTAGCGTACTCGTGAGTAATAAAACTTCAGTGCTAGTCCGGTTGAATTTTCGTCAAGGTTGTTCAACATGAAAAACACTCAATGATTTATTTTTATTAATAAATATGATTGATAAGGATGATAATTAATAACTCAATTTCTTTTTTTTATATTAGATCTTTTTTTATTAAGTTTAAGAATGGGAGGGGAAAGCCCTTAGGCATAAAACCCCTCTCGAAAATGAAAATGTATAAAATAGAAATTTATTGAAAATAATTGAAAGTGTGGATTACGAACAACGTATGAAAAAATAATACAAATGCTTTAATAAATTGTAACGATGATCTGGAGAATGTATATTTGTGGATATGATCCACACGGATTCGCGTTGCGCGAATCGCGTCAAACAATTGTGATATCGAACCACACGGATTTGCAAAATAGCTAATCGCCTGTAAAAATCGTGATATTAATAATCTTCGAAGCCGTCTTAAATCGTGTTGTGTCTGTGATTGTTTCGGATAAAGGTTATCGAATATCAAAACCGTGAGAGCTCTCAATACAGAATGTCAAACGTTAATATAAGAAAAAATTGAATAGCGCGCGTCTACAAGTCAATTACGTCAGATTCACACGGCTTGTGATATATACTTCAGAGTGTGTCGCAGTGTTCTTAATCATATATATACATATATATAACGACTGAAATTAAGAAGTCATTGCTGTAACTTTGCCCGGCTGGTAGCTATATTGTCTTCTTTCTACCTGTACTCATACTTTATATAGCCTTCGACGAAAAATGTAGCTAGTTCAGATATCCTCAGGTTTCCTAGCAATTAACTTGACTTCCAGAAATCCTAGTAGAGGCTGTACACGGGAAGCTTTATCGCATTTCATTTGCACTATAGGTAAGAACCCCTGAAAATAAATAAAATAAATAATACCCTCCGACTACAATTCGAAAGCATACTTTCCAGACACCCGGTACGTGCAGCAAGTCTTCGACAAGAACCGTCCAGATCTGACCGTCGGCAACTGCGTCCGTGGAACCAGGGCACTGGTAAGTACCTCGTCCGCAGGTCTGCGCGTGCGTGCGCGATTCCAAATCTCCGGCGGACTCACCCCCCTCTTTCCTCCCCCACACGCTCTCTTTTCTCACCAACACCATGATCTAACCGCGTCATCGCGATATGAGACACATCACACCGGCTCTTTCCACGCGCGCGAGAGCGAGATAGCGCTATAAAGGAAAATCCAGCCGGCACCGAAACTAGCCGAGTCAAGCCGAGGCGGCAAGGAACCTCCCTATTCCTTTCCGTTTGTTCGCCGTATAATACGCTGCTCGTGTATACGTGTACATACATATATATTATACATACACAATACACATACGCGTCGGCGACGACGACGACCCCCGGTAGAACACCGCCTCAGTCCGCCTGCCGTGCCGCCGCCTTTTTTTTTTTAATACACCCATACACGTACACAGGGCGTAGCGCTCGCTCGGTGCGCGCGCAGGCGCACACATACACGTAGATACAAACCGTCGCGCTGCTCTCGGCCCGTTTTTCGACGACGACGACTACGCGGGGCGCGAGCGCTAGCAGCAGGCAGGCAGCAGCAGCAGCACAGCTCTCGGGAGAGTGTGGCCGCCGCAGACGGAGAGAGAGGAGTATAGCAGCAGTAGCAGCTAGCAGCAGCAGTAGTGCCGCGCGTGCCGAGGAAACGAGAGGAGTGTGTTGTTGTTTGTAATAACGACGCCCCGTGCGCGCTCTCAAGGAGTTGTTCAGAAGCGGAGCTTCCTATAATATACTTCATCCAGCACCGGCCACCGACTCCCCGACAACATGGTAATTATCCCGCGTATATATATATATATATACGCCGCCCGCGCCTCGTTCTTCCCTGCTGTATATTATAACCTTTGCGCGAGCGCGGGGAAGATGTAATACGTGTGACCGGTCGGAGACCCCCCTAACCCCCGTTCGGCAAATCGGAGCAAGAGAGCGAGGAACGAAAGGGAGCAAGAGAGGAGACGGAAGCGAGTAATATATCCCGGAGTGAGATAGAGTAAAAGAGAGAGGAGGAGAGAGAGAGAACGAGAGGCGGTTTCGCGAGTCCTCCTCCCTCTCGCGCTGATCACGTAGCGCACACGCTCTAGAGAGAGACAGAGTACACTCTCGTATCTCTATTTCCGTCCGCGGCTCCCTGCGCGTCCCGGTGAAAAAGCGGCGCGCCGCGACAAAAGATAGCCGAAAGAGGAGTCGGGCAGCGCGCCGACGACGACGGCGGAACTTTTGTGGTTAGAATATGCGGCTCTATCTCCTGCTAATCCGCCATTTTTCCTCTCTCTCGCTCGCTCTTTCTCGCTCTGTCGCGCGCGTGTGTGTTGGCGAACCGGCGGAGCGGCGCGCCGGCCGGAGTCTCTCCTTTCTCTCTGTCTCGTATGACTCGTAACCGTTGCACCAGGTCGATGGAAAAATCCTCGCCGTGCGTACAGATCTTTGTGTCTTTACGAAGGAAGGAGAGAGAGAGAAGGGGAGCCGGCATCCGTGCGTCTGTCTCCTGCACAGGGGGGCAATGGAAGCCGCCGCCGCGGCGAGTCAGAAAATGGACGGGCGGATGAATCATCTCGTCGTCTCTTTCTCTTTCTCTCCTTCCGATCGGAGCTATCTCCGTCTCTCTCGCTCGGTGACGGTCGTTGAATTCGTTATTGACCTCTCGCCAGCACCGCGAAACGTCTCTCTCGGGGACGACGTCGTTTCCCTTTTAGGACGCCTTCGCCGACCGAGCGTATGCGAGTAAGAGAGACGGAACGAGCGGCTTGGAAAAAGCTTCGTGTCCCGTTCTCTGTCTCTCTCTCTCTCTCTTTCTCTCGGTGCGCAGGATTTCGCATGGGCGCCGCTTCTCTCTCGCCGGCTGCCCCGCACGCGCGTGTGTGCGTTGCACGTACGCGGGTATGATGTGCGTGCTTGCGCGGCGGCTGGCCATGCCCCGGTTGATTTCCTGTCTGTGTCCCGCGACGACTGCTGCTAGGAGCGAGAGAAGGAGAGAAAGAGCGAGAGAGAGAGAGAGATGGAAGTGCTGCACAGCACACAGCGTCGTTGTATTTCCTGTGCGCAATGCCGCCGCCACCTCTCCTGCTGCTGCTGCATACGATAGTCAGAAATCCTTCGGCTTTCCTTCTGTCATGCAGCTGCTCGAAAAAGCGAGACGGAGCGAGATTACATTCCTTTTTTTAGTACGCGCGCGACCCTAGCACAGTTTTCAGGGTGAAGTTCGATTCACGCCCCCGTGAAAAATGCGTGGGAGACGCGGCCGAGTAGCTTCGTTCTTTTCTTTTTTTTTGCCCTCGCTCGAGTCTCGTCGGCGCAGGAGAGCTCTTTCAAAAGAGGACGTTATCGTTAAAACGTTGCGCCGATCCGTGCTCAACGCTTCCGTACACGCGAGTGCGAGGAAGTATGGAGAGGAGGATCGGCGAGTGCGAAACGCGAGCTTCGGAAAAATTCGCTTCGATCGCGTGTATAACAGTTTAGAGTTGTGGCGAGGAAAAAACGCAGACTCGCGTGATTTCGGTCCCACTCGGGAGGGTTATTGCTCCGATTTATACAAGCTCGTGACCGAGCTGTACGAAAATGAAATTACTTTTCTGCACTTGACATATCTGAGCGAGTATGTTGGGTTAATAGCGATGGCAGAGGGACAGAAATGGGTTTCGAAATTACGCGACTTTGATTTCAAATATTATCCTTATTCAGCGATAGCCGGCGCGCGGGTAGCTAAAAATAGTGTATAGAAAATTTATTTAGCCGTGATTCAGAGTTTATTTTAGAGGTCAAGGTGCGCGCGTAGGTCAGAAAATTTTCACGTTTGGTATTTCAAGTTCAATAGCTTGAAAAGCGCGGTTTGACTAAAAAATAGTCTACCAGCGTTTGTCTAAAAATATAACGTGTAATATTAGGGTATAAGTGTAGGGGCAAAAATTACGTTCATTTTCAAACGTAAATTACTAATAAATATTAACTCAACTTCTGTAATCAGAGATACTTGCGGATACTAGAGATTATAATACACAGAGATAACGTGTCGCATCGTGTTTTACATTGTACTTCATTGTGTACAAAGTACACGTATATAAATGATGAAAAAAAAAATAATTAAAATTTACTCACGCATTTCGTATTATCTTTGAGATGCAAAGAAATACGTTGAACGTCTAACAACTTAATTTTCGAAAAAAATCCGTTTTCATCCTATATATACTCGTAGTATCTAACGAAGCCACCCAACGATCCTAATTATAAAGTACAGTATTCAAATGAATCATGGCAGGTGAAACGTTTTCACTCGCGTTAATCAGATGGAAGATTCGAATTTCGTACATATAATACGAACGTAGCGCATTCGCGATATCACTATACCGTAATAATAGCGATGAGCAACGAGATACTAGGCGAGAGAGGCAGCTATACGGAAACACACGCGCGCGCGAGCGAGCACAACGTTCTTTTCTCCGAATTCCAACGATTATACTTATACTTTTTTTTTTACGTTTTACGTGTCGCTCGTGATTCACCTGTCCCTCCGCTCGAGTCATTAAACTGTACGTAATTTTATCGATTTTTTAGAAATCGCGTATGCTTGCTATACACCGGGGAAGTAGATATACTTAAGCAATGCGACGAAATAACGCGAATGATTCAACAGAACATGATGTACGTTGATAATACGAAAAGTCGACGAGTACTTTTTTTTCGCAATTAATAACCGTGGCGTGCAACGATGAGCGATCATCATTGAATTAAAAAGTTGAGTGAATCTGGTCTCTGTTTGGGGGATATACTTAGCTCCATATTTGAGGCTCCACGCGGCCACCGAAAGTAGTTAAAGTTCGACGAAAATAGCATTTAAAAGCCATTCACGGTATTATTTGTCAGGAAAAAAGAAAAAAAAACTTTTGGAGAGCCGCTGCATGAACACGCACGTATATAGCACAGCAGTTGTTCGGGCTTAAATCACCTTCAGCGGCTCGCGCTTGCGGAAATAATCGTGCGAGAATAATTTGTTGAAACAGTGTGTAATAATGACAGATTTTACAAGTTTATTACAAGCGCATGCGATAATCAGTGTTCGGTACACTTATTTGTTGTTGTTTGAAGAAAAAAATATGTCTGCTTTGTTCGATGTCCTACATCTAGCGTCCAGTCAAAATCAATTCATGTTCTCATGACGTCAATCGTCCGTTCATTAATCGTCTATACTGGATCCCGTCGATGATAGAAACGAAAATTTAACGCGTTTTAATTGTTTTGTTAATTAATATGGTATACATAAATCGGTACATGTCTCAAAGATTAATAATATTTTTTTTTTCAATTTATTTGCTTGTAAAAAAACAATATATTGGACCTCTTCGTAAACTGCAAGAGGTGTAAAAGAAACACAAAATTTCATCTTGTATGACTAAATGCTTGAAAATGTCTTTCCAACTAAAAAGCTCTCAATGAAATACTGATGATTCTTTTCCGCGTCTTAAGTGGCACTATAACTTCAAGGGAGTGACATTGTGCAAATTAAAGTGAAAACATTGGAGCACTTTTACGCCTAGAGTGATTCATTTGCCTTAAGAAAGAGGCTTTTCATCCGAGGGAATTTATGTAGAGAAACACAAGCCTTATGCGATGCAGTCGCACCGTTGTGTTATTTTCTTTAAAATACATTTTCAAAATATTTAGAGATAAGTTGCATGTTTCAAAGAGACAAAGTAATCGCTTTATCTTTCATTAATGTACGGCGAATAAAGATAGTTATTATATTTAACAATTAATGTTATTATTATTTTTAATAAAACATCAATTCATAAAATTTACAATCCAAAAAAATCACAAAAAATTCACGTTAATATATTACTTTGGTAATTATGAAAAATTCATCAAAACAAAGCTGCACAAAATCTCTTTTCCAATTATTCACTCGTCACTCCCCTCGCGAGTAGTACATCGCACTAACGCGTGTATATATAAGCACAGTAGTACACGCGTATGTCGCAACCATAGTAGAGAGCACGCGTGTACACCGCCTTGTGCACCCGGCCTGAAAAATCTTCGCGAGTGTCTCCGGTTTCTCTCCCTCGTCGACACACTGTCGCATCGGTCAATTGACAATCCTCTCTCTCTCTCTCTCTTATACTCTCGCGCTCGACTGGCCGCGCTCACGACGCGTATAACAGGTGCCGTGTGTTTCGCAATCGGCCGCGAAGGGTGTAACGAACTCTGTCTGTCTCTCAAGTATATAGCTGAAAAATCGTGGTTTTTCGGAACCTCGCACGAGCTTGAGTACGTGAGAAGTTATGGAAGAACATGATCGTCGTGCGTATGTATTATAGCCGCGCGGCGTAGAGAGTTGTCCGCGGCTCTCGTTCGTTCGCGCGGCGTGCCGCGCGCGGTGTAAAAATAAAGTCTTCCCACGCGCGAATCCGATGCTAAAGAAAGCACCCAGGATCTTATTCTAAAGTTATATCTAGTCAGCGGGTGCGGAGAGCGTAGAGAGGGATAGCACACACGTGGAGTATTAGTTGGGTTATGTGGCGCGTTTGTATATAGGGCCGAGAATGACGAGGGAGCAATCGTATATATGAATATAGAGCGTGGGTGTGTATATAACATGCGCGTGCATCACGCGGGGATTTTTCGAGCGGGTGCATCTCTCTCTCTCTCTCTCTGGAGCGAGAGTGGAATTTCAATCTTGGAGAGAGAGATAGGGGAGCGAGTGGAGAGAAGAGGGCACGCGACGCGGGCGTCTGGGAATGCCGGAGGCGGCGATCGATCCAAATTTGCGCGACTGCTTAGTTTTTATTGTGGCCAGGGGGAGATATAGTACTTGAGGTATATCGCCAATGGGCGAGACGAATAATCGTTCGTTCAATACAGATAGATGCGTACAGTCGGTTCCGCTCCGGATGCGTTTGATATGTATATTTTCTTTTTATCACTTGTAGTGGCGGTTCGAGAAATTCGATAAGCCCCATATGATAATTACCGTTTAGAAGAATACACTAGGGCGCGATAACAAATTGTTTTAACGTCATTACAAAAGTATTAAAGAAACGTTTAGATACCATGACATGAGAAAAAAAAATGTTGAATTGAATGAATAATGTAACTATGGAATATTGGCAATTTCAACGTAGGAATTGTTTATTTAAATCTGTTTCGTCTCAAGATACTAGAATACATTTCACTGAAAACAAACACTTTCATCTCCACGTGTCAATCTCGCGCGTTTAGTGAAATAAGCTCTCTGAAATAGGATCGCTGTAGATACTTTTTCCGCATTTAGACCGCGACTTTTAGTAATTTTCTAAACGATAAATATTTATTCGAGATTATAATATATTTCAAACATATAGCAATGTCAATAAAGTAACGCGCTTGATAAGATAAAGAACGAATAAAAATATTGTTAATGAAAAAAAAAAAAATCTTTTTCATTATATTTTTCCATTGTAATGTTTTACTAATATTTTTAAGAAGAAAGTTTATTATCTTTATTTTATCACAAAGTATGATCAATAAAGGCATTAATTTCCGAGAACGTTTATAATACACGCTGCGAAAATAATGCAGAATATAATAAGTGCACGCATTCCAAGCATTCGCACAAAGAGAGAGGGAGACAAACAGACTCTTGCGCACTCTGCTCTCGACATGAAATCTAACATATCGATTACCCGCGGATGTATTGCACGCGTGAAAAGCGTCGCTTGCTCACTCCCGTTCTCTCTCTTTTCTTTCTTTCTCCTCGTGCCTTTCTCCTTCTGTCCTCGAGAGCGACGCATCACGGCGTTCCGTTGCTCTTTCGCTCGTAGCGCAAAAAGCGCGCGCGCACGGGGCGGTCCGATGATGGTGCGCGCGTTACGTAATGATCGGTTTGGACGGGAGCTTCTCCGCGACCGTCGTCGTCGATGCACACGGAACCAGAAGAGAATCGCTCGGAAAATTCGCTTTTCGCGCTCGGGCGCCTCACCAGAAGCGCGCGGCTTACTTATTGAATAATGCGACTTAAGAGGAATTAAGCCGGCCGAGGGAGGGTGAGGAAAAGTCGATTAGTCACCAAAGAGGATCATTTTATATTTATAATACAGAGGTATAAAGAGCGGACGCGCGGCTCGCTCTGGAATATTGTGTTGCAATGCTCGTCAAAAGTGAGTCACGGCGAATAAGTCGAAGCGATTATTGTCTGTCTTTTTTATTTTTGTCGGTTTCATGTGTATAGATACGAATGCGCAGATTCGCATGCGGGGTTTATGGTATACTGATTTGCGAAATAAAAAATCGTGAATTTTTCAAGTATCGAAAGATGGTCGCGCCCCGTTCGTGAATAATATTTTCCAAAGTGTTGATGTTTTTCGGTGAATGGCATGAGGCCACTGAAAAAAAAAAAAGAATTAGTATTGACGTAGACTTGAGCTCGAACGAATTATTTATATACATATATATAAGTGCGAGCGCTTGGCTGCCAAAAGCCTGCTAGCTATTTAATAAATTTATGTTTTCGTGGTTTATACACCTGTGGGAATATCGCTCTGGCAAATATTTCGCGAGCTCACTTAATTATTGCGTAAAATTAAAAATAATTCGCTATAATTGTCTGAAATTTACAGCGAATAATTTAAAAATCTAGTACTTAAAGTATAGTCATAGGATCATTACGAAAGTTATTATTATTCGAATCACGATAATATCAATAATTTACGGCTAATTTATGAAAACAATGCGAATGAAAATAATATGCGATTTCGTGAGCCGAAAAAGAAATTCTCACAGACCGTCACGCTTTCCAATCTTTCTTCTCGCGTAATTACTCCGAATTTTTCATTTTTAAAATCGTAATTTCCGTACACAACGATGTGCACACGTTCCAATTTTCCGAAAAATATATATGCAACTGCCACTGATTAACGAACACTTTCTTTCCTTTCTTCAGGCATCCGGAGTAACTGTGGCGGATATCTGCAAGACGACCTACGAGGAAATCAAGAAAGATAAGAAACACCGATATGTAATCTTCTATATCAAAGACGAGAAGCAGATCGACGTCGAGGTGATCGGACCGCGCGACGCCACCTACGACCAATTCCTCGAGGATTTGCAAAAGGGCGGCAGCGGGGAATGCCGCTATGGCCTCTTCGACTTTGAGTACACTCATCAATGCCAGGGAACTTCTGAGGTACGCTAAGACGATGATGAACAATCCAGCTATTTTCGCGCGCGTGCACCTCGGTTGTGCTGCTGCTTCGCCTTTTTCAGTCGTGCGAGCCGAAAAAAGAGTTTATGACGAACGATACACGTTGCAATGTGTAATATGTTTGTGTGGCTGTATGTTTTTACGGCGATCGGCGCGTTAATGAGATCACTCGGAGGAATTTGATATTTCGCGGCTGGGTTATCTGGTTGATGTTTCGAAATGTGCTTTATGACACGCTAATAACCGCTTGTCAATCGCGTTTTACCGGAGTCACGGCTATTTTAATCTCATTAGATATTTATAAACAACTTTGAAACTTATTTTAATACGTTACCACTCAATACTGTGAAAATAGCACACAATGGTAAAACGAAGAATGATTTATTTTTATAGAACAAAGGGTCATAGTGGGACTAGAAATAGGCTTTAATCGTCATTCGAATATATAAATTTCATAGGTTTAAGGGAAATTTATTTTGCTTTATAAATAACAAAACTAATTTTATTTTATAAATTTTAATATATATAACGATTAAATTGTTTTGTAAAAGAATCACGAATTTCTTTTTATTAACGCGTTTCATTGATGCCTTATATTAATAGCCGTATGAAAAAATAAATTTCCATGTAACACGTCATTTATTGAATTTTCCTGTTGCAGGCTTCCAAGAAACAAAAGTTGTTCCTGATGTCGTGGTGTCCGGACACAGCTAAGGTCAAGAAGAAGATGTTGTACTCAAGTTCTTTCGATGCTCTGAAGAAGTCCTTAGTCGGTGTGCAAAAGTACATCCAGGCGACGGACCTTTCGGAGGCCTCTGAGGAAGCAGTCGAAGAGAAACTCCGAGCCACCGACAGGAACTAAGCGACAAAAATATACAACCAATCTGATAAATATAATCATTAAAGATTTCAAACAAAAGGGGCTACAATGCACAAATTCCCCTTCCTCAAACAAAAAAAAAGTTCTGTACCGTTTAAATGGGAGTTCGTGTTTTTACATGTTTTTCACTTTGGAAAACGTTTATTACAATATACAAAGGGAGGGAGTACGTCGTACGTTATGGACAAAAATAATGTAACGCAGTCACATTTGTCATGCTGCCACTACATCGTGCGAAACCTGGTTTAATCAATATCGCTAAACTAATGTAACAATAAGACTTATAAGAAAAAAATATACTATTGTAATAACAGCGTACAGATACACAAACTGTCAAGATGTAGATGAGCGAAACAATTGGATTTTTTGTCACAGGCTGTATAATGTTTAAATTAAAATCATTTCATAATTATATCTTGACGCGTTTGGGACTCGTTGGTCTCGGTGCGATTTCTTTGTCATAACCGCTCAAAGTAACTGCTACGCCTGAATCTACCAGGTACTCAAAGTGCAAGCGTATTTGAAGATAACCGTGGTAAAAAGAATGTAGACGGCTTTTATGATTTAAATATCAATAATGAAATCTTTCCTTCCTAATTTTGTAAAACATCAATTACGTGTTAACCCTTATTTATGTGCTACACAGTGCATTCTTTAACCATTGTTTAAATTGTTTGTTTTAAATCTTTGTTTTTTTCATATTTTTTTCTAATTTTTTTTTTAATTCTTTTAAAGATACAAACGTCAGGTTTAAAAGTAACATCTGATATCATTCCTTTATATTCCCAATGCAAGTTAATTTATCAATGATCTTATGATTGCATTTGAAGTATGAACACATTTTTCAAGATTTTATCTTGTATATCTTACATTAGTCTCTATTTATTTCCAATTATAAAAATGGCTTAATTAAAAATGATACACAACTCGAACATTTATTAATTTCATGTTTATTTAAGCTTCTGATTATTAAATAGTTTAATTACTATGATGCTTTATCATTTTTGCGTTTGATTGGATAAAAATAAATAAAAAACGATAGTAAAGGGAGATGATGTCTTGATATAAATAACACGAAAGTCCGATAAACAGCCGCTGAGGCGCGTTGATTTTTTTTCATCAGATTCTCGCCAACATAGAGAGTAAGCAGCACACAAGAAAATGACGTCCAACGCCATCTAGCACGTCATTGACCAACACACTTTGACAGTGCTAATCATTGTCCGTCGATCGTTTAGTGCATACGTCCTCGTATATAATGCCTCTTTTCCATTCATAATTAAATCGAGCTTTTTTTAATTGACAGTCTTTATGGTAAGGTATCCGAAACAAATGCTTTGGTATAAACTGTATTCGCTGAGATACATTTATAAATGAGCATTGAGAGCCAAAGTGAACTTTGGATTTTTAGTGGAAAAGCAGCATATTACACGCACATCTATATGTGTGTGTGTGCGGATTTGGAGGGGAGTCGGCTATAATTAAAAGCCATACTCGTGCACGTGTATGAGTTTACATTGGCGTAAATTGACCGTCAAATACACTTGATCATTGTAAGCTTTACTTTTGGTAACAGGAAAAATAAAAACTTGAAAATGTAAAAATATATTATTTTTAACGTAGTACAAAATATATTCTAGTTCAGATAGTTTTTCGTAACTATGTACAAATGATGCCTAAACTTCAACTTTGGTTTCTTGAATTTTAATCAATTTTTATTATAAAATATATTTTATTTACATACCTAAAGACAATATCATTTTAAAAATTATAATTTTATTGTTTTTTAAATTGAAAATTATTCAACACAGTACATCAAAGTATCATTATAAGTACGTGCTTATGAGTATAAATTTTATGATAATAAGAAGTACAAAACAAGTTATCAAACAATTAACAATCGGAGCCGAAAAACTATGTAAACCTTTTCTTCGGTGATTTAGTGAATTAATTATGAGCACTAATTATATCAATAACTATATCATAGCAACGAAAAACGCTACAAGACAGACACGTTTTCGTTTATTTTTAAAAACAAAGAAAAAAATGATAGGAAAAAAGAAGAAATTCCCAAAAAATAAAAAAATTAAATAAATAAAACTTATCCTGATGCCTAACAAAAGGAATTCAATCTCCAGTAATAAAGCTCGAAAGCGAAAGAATCTTTCCAATTAACTGTGGAACGTGAATGAATAAAAGAAGTTACGCTTTGCCGTTAGTTTAGAACTGTAAAATCACCGGCTGCTCAAAAATCGAAATCGGAGCAACCAGTAGTTGCATGCTCCGAAACTGATATATATTTTGACGGTCTCGTACAGTCACGAAACACGATCGCGCTTTACTATACAACACACCCACACCGACCGCGCGCTTGCCAACCCATACAACGACAAAGACTCGCGCTTGCGTGCTCCGATCCGAGGGGCTTCAAGTAAACAGGGCGCGATCCTGTGTTCGTGTATATACACATATATACAATCGCGAAGAGAGTCGGACAAGGATAGAGCAAGCGCGTACCCTCGCTCCCTCTATAAGTACACCCCCGTATAGCGCGCAAGCGTGTGTATATATACATTATACACACACAGATACAGACAGCTCTAAAGCAAGCCAGAAAGAGAGAAGAAATTATAAGTGGTTCGAGGTAGGCGGCGGAGGATCGTCGTGCGTCCTCACTTCAGCGACGACGTCGCGGCGTCGCGAGGGCTCGACGTCCTTCCACAACACAGCAGTACATCATAGTTATAATCACGGAGCTGGCGAGCATCAATACACCTAGCAGTCGCTTTCTCTCCGTCGGTATTACATCTTACGCATCGTACAGTGGTATATCGTATATCTCTCCATCTCGCTTCCTCGCGCGTACTTCATCCATTATATACCTACACCCGCGGCTCGCCTCGACTTTGTTGTGTGCGCGCGCTCTCTCTCTCTCTCTCTTTCGCGTATATACGTATAGCACGCGTGTATAACGGGAGAGAGCAAGAGAGGGACAGATAGATACCTACTGACTGCAGAGCTCTATGTGTGTGTCTGTGTGTAGTGCGTTATAGCAGCAGAGAGTGGCGCGAAGGAGTAGTAGCGCGGAGCCAAGGCACGGCTGCTCACTCCATCTCTCTCTCTCTCTCGCGGGAGAGGCGAGAAACAACGACGACGTCGACGACTTAGTATAGTACGGTGACGACGAAGACGACGTAGCGGGGAGCGTCAGGCAGCATTGTGGAGGAGAAGCAGCGTAGTCGTCAGCGCGCGCGGGCCTGTCTCCGACGACCGCGGCGTGTGCGCGCGTGTGCATTTATATTGCGTGTATATCGATTTGATAGTTTCTCGCGCACGGTCGATCGCGCGCGCACATAGCGTAAGCTCTTGCTCTCTCGGGCAGTAGCAGCAGCAGCAGTAGCCACAGCAGCGCGTATGTGCGAATCGGAGAGGAGGAGGAGGAGAAGGACACAGGAGGCGTAGAAGCGGAGGAAATTCGCTAGCAGCAGCAGCAGCAGCAGGCCTGTCTCTGATAGAACGCGGCAGCAGAGGAGCTACTCTCTCGCTGGCGAGTAGCAGCAGTAGCGCGGTCTGTGTCTCTCAGCTCGTGTGCGCTCGCTCTCTATCTCTCTCTCGCGCGCGCAGTGTGCTCGCTGGCTGGCAGCCTCTGGCCCCTCTGGCGTGCGAGTGTGCGAGAGCGCGAAGTGGAAAAGGTGCTGTAATGGCTGCCGTATCATGAAATGAAGGTACCCATCAGCCAGTTTTACACGATCACGATGGAGGAGAACTCCGGCACGGGCTCGTCGTCGGCCGCGGCCGCCGCCTCGTCGCAGAACCACAACGGCGGCGGCCAGCCCTTCGGCGGCGTCAACGTCTCCGTCGCAAACAATAAGCACCAGCCTGGCGGCGGCGAGAGCGACGGCGGTGGCGGTGGTGGCGGCGGAGGCGGAGGTGGCGGTGGTGGCGGCGGCGGTGGCGCCGGACAAGGGTCCAACAAGGACCTAAATCCCCAGTACACGATGCCCGGGGTGCTGCACTTCCTGCAGCACGAGTGGGCCAGGTTCGAGCTCGAACGCTCTCAGTGGGAGCTGGACAGGGCCGAATTTCAGGTTTGTGTCGTTCTCCTTTCTCTCTTTCTCTGTGCGAGCTCGCGCGCGCCCAAGCTAAGCCGCTCTATTATATTTGCTATTCGCGGGTAAACACGACACGCCTAACTCCGTTCTGCTCTCTCTCTTTCTCTCAGAATCTATATGCCTGCCTGTCAGCACTGGCAGATAACAGCCTTTCGCTTTGCAGGCCCAGCCAAGTGACCAGGTCTCACTTGGTTGCACTCTTGCGAATCGACAGCTAGATATGCTCTTCTAAATTCTGGGGGGCCCAAAGCACCTGTAACTCAGTATTTGCTTACCTGATCTATTGTTTATTTACTGAAGTGATAGAGTGCAATCTCAGTGTATGGATTGTTTAGGCTATTTGAGTGGTGTTTCTAAGGATATTTCAAAGCAAATTTTAGTAAATGATGAGATCTTTTATGAGTTTAAAAATATTTTACATTTTATGAGAAATTTTATTGCAACCGTATTACAGTTTTATTGATTATATTACTTTTAACTGTCACAGTTGTCATTTGCTTTTTAAACTACTATATAAACATGAAACTCTTTCTCACAGTACTTGTAACTATAACAACTAGTGAATATAATCTAATCATTAATTATATCTATCAACTATAATCAAAACATTGATTTTTATATTATTAAACTTTCTTTTATTTTTCTCATGAACGAGTTAATATAATTTAAACGCCAATAATAGCAAAGGACTAGTAGAAAATTATTAACAAAATATTTCAATAAAATTATTGACATCTAATTCTATAGAAAATTATTTAATTTCATGAATCAAAGATAACTGGTCATCTTCATCAATGTTTACTGAAATTGTTTTGAAAGCATGTGACATCCAATAAGATTGTATATGGATCAAAATATCCTTATCACTATCAAATACAATTTGATAACTGTTTTATAACTTAGTTTTAAACTACATTATTTGTTCAAATACAGTTTCTCAGCTTTTATACTAAATGTAAATTTTATGAGTATGATGATAATTTTTCAAAAATAATCTAATTTTGGTGGTTACCATATATTTTATCAGATTTAAAATACTGTTACAGTATACTGCACAATTGCCTAATTCATAAGTGACATGTTATATTTTTAATCCATATAATTTGTCTTGCAATTTACTATCATTATCTAAATGATTATCAAAAGTATTTAAATTTAATTTATGTAATACTTTCGTGTAGATAACAAACATTTGTAATACATTTGATTACGGTATGGTGTTTATAATAATTGCTTACCTTGAACTTCAATTATACAAGTAATGGTTTATTGTTACTACCAGTAAACAAAGCAAGCTGTTGCTCTATCAATAAATTACAGCATAATTGTATAAGGAAATATTGAGTTACAAAATGTTATTGTATGCATTTCATAACTTTACTAGAACATTTATAAGCTTCCCTTTCTTCTAGCAGGGCAAACTTTTTGTGCATCTTTCAAAGTAATTAATTGCAAGAGCGTTGCAGAAGTTTTGATGCATAGTATTAAGTGGATTTTCACTTAATTCTCATTTCTAATGACTAATATTTGTCATATAAGCAACAAAAATAAATAGAATAAAGATTTTGTTCTATATTTTTCTTTTAGACATATTTTTCATAAGATCAATGTTAATACTTGTGTTGAGAAAAGACAATTTAAAAATGTTTTGTACATAAATGTGGTTACTTGCTTAATGGAAGAGCAATTGATTAAATCAACATGTGGTATTGACATTTTGTGCTTATAGATAGAAGACCTTAATTACTTTTTGCAAAGCTCTCGTACTTTCAAGAGTGACATCATGCTTTCTCTCTGTCAGGATCTTTGTCTAAATGGCTGTATCACGTTTTCTAAAAGTCAAGTTACCAAATAAGTTAAATAAGCTATCCTGAACTGCAGAAAGTTACAACTGACACAATTCTATGTTGCCAACAGTTTGTGATTTCAGTTACTATAAAACTGCCCTCTCATTTTTAATTTAAGAATTATGAAATAGTGAATTAAGAATAATCTTTTTAACAGTTAAATTAAATTATTATTATTATCTAGATACTTAGATTATCAATCAAAGAACACTGTAACATTATTTCATTGTTAACTAGTTGCTTCTAATGTCTATACGAAAACTGCTGATAATTTTTTTTATTGATTTTAAATATATAATGAAGAATATTGAATTTATATTTCTTGATTATTTTTACAACCTAATAAGTACAAATTTATCATTAATTAAGTTACTGTAAATGAATCGAAAAATATATGTATTTTAACTATTTATCCTTTATTCTGAAAATATAACTTCACTATGTCAGTAGTTATTTTTACAAAGCCTAGACCATTGAGAAGTAGGATAAATTATGTGTACGAATAAAGTTTAAAATTTTAGTTTCAAAGATAACATACCTATAGGTATATAGATGTAGCTTACAGTAATGCTTCAACATTCCTTAAGAATGGATTTCATTCAATTTTTATTCAGTATTGAATTCGTTATATTATTTGAGATTTTCTTATTATAATAATTACAATAAACAGTTAATAATTTGACTAATAAGAGATGATATAAAACTTTCATAACTTTTAAAACAGTTATTTATCAATGATAGTTAGGTATACCTAGATTCTTGATAATCCAAGAAAAATAATATAAAATAGAATAAAAAAAAATTATGTAAATTTTAAAAATTTATTTTCTTTGTAATTAAGTAAAAAATAAACATACATCATTAGATAAACATTAACTGTTACATATCTAATTAATTACAACGAAAAAAAGAATGCTTTCTTTAAGAAGAAATTAAATATAAAAATAAAAAACTCACAATATGTATACTATAGCGCACAAAGTAATGACCGTTACCGTATCCGTTATTTTTGTTACACTAGCTTACATGCGGAATTAAACATTTGTTTAATGAGTAAGAACCTTAAACGCGTGTGTGACTTTATATATACGTTGCAGCTATGTATATAAGTACGTAATTTTAATAAAAATAAGGTTCCTATAAATAACTAGCGCGAGGTACCTGTAATTATAGACAAAGATTCCTAATAGTTATTTTCTAAGTACTATCTTTGTAAAATCTATTTTAAAATCTTATAACAGTTCTAGAACATGTAATGTCTAATCTTTAGATTAAATTAAAATTATAACAATTCGCGAATAAACTATCAAAGCTCAATATTCTATGACTAAATCATCTTCACTCAATGTTGCTTATAGCGCAAAATTCAACGATTAATAATTCGAAGAGGCCACATCATGGCTCATCTACGTCCTCTAACGGCGCGTTACGCTATTTCAGCATAGATTCTTCCTCTTCCTCGCCGCGCACATCACGCACCACAGTCGAACCGTCTTCTCAACCCATTCGCGACACGCAAGTCTCGCAACCACACGCCGGAACATACACATAAACGCGCATACATTATATATATACGTAGGTATAGGCATGCGCTCGCGCGCCAATCTGACAATATCGAAAGAGTGAGAGGTCGATCATCGGCGGATCATTCGATTCCCTCCACGTCGCGTCGCGATTCCACTGTGTCTTCCGCCCAAAGCAAATATGCGCCGCGCATGTATATTATACATGTATAACGCGCGCGGGCTGGTTCATCGACTTTTTATTAAATGTGGTATATAATATAGAGCGCGCACGCGACACGATTGCTTGTATACAGACACTATGTATGATATGTATGTATATACGGAAGCGTATGACTAACTGGCCCTTTGCCTTGGTTTTCTATGTTGCAGGCGAAAATAGCTTTTCTCCAGGGCGAGAGGAAGGGACAGGAGAACCTCAAGACCGATCTTGTGCGGCGCATCAAAATGTTGGAATATGCACTCAAGCAAGAAAGGTAACAACAATGTTTGCGACTTCGATGCGGGAAATGTTTTTTTAACGGCGATCGGGGTTTCTTTTTATCGAAAAATCCATGCGAACTATTGAAAAACGAAGAGAAATGTTTTTTTTTCTATCCGTGACGAAGTTTGAAAAACGTAAACCTTAAGTATAATATTGGAAATGAGTCATTTTTAATCAGTAGAAAAGTACAGCGGAAGGATCGTAAAAGAATTCCCATTTCGAAAAATTTTCTTGAACTTTGTAATTGTATTGATTGATTTGATATTTTTACCGTATGCTTTTTAACTATCTTCGTGTTTTTTAAACTTTTAGAATTTTGTGGATGCTAGGAATCAATATATCGACGAATTTTATGTTGTACAAGCTTTTAAAGAAAAATGAAAACAAAAGTTGTTCCTGTTTCCCATTAGATAAAATTCCAGATTCAATAAAAACTTTTGAGTTATTTGGCGTCATCGATTTAAGAGTCAAGTTGAACATTTCAAAAACTACTTTTGCACGAAAATTGATAAAACAAACTTTTTAACTAAAAGAGTGATTTCATTTCTCTGATTATAAATCTCGAAACCATAATGACCGCGTACTGAATAGCCGCAGTTACGCTCTATGCACATAAGTTTATGCAGTGTGATTATGGTGAAATTCGAGCCTAAAGTAATTAATTTTGTTCGTTACTCATGCTGAAACTATGCGCGCGTTTATTATTTACAGATAAAACTAGAATTTTCATTAATACCGTTTAGTTTCTATTTATGATTTTTATTTCCATTTATCAAAAATAAATACTTTTATAACGAGACAAACGATCCTTTTGATTTATTATGTTTTCTATTTCAATTATAACGTCATAAACATTTGTGAACGATATCAATTTAACAATTGAAGCATTCAATGACATTTGATTATTTAAAAAAGATTGCAATATTGAATTTCGTTCCGAGAAACAAACATATAGGTACTTGAAAGAATTGTACACAGGAAATTTAAAAAAGAATAACATTTGTAACTGTACAATGGTATAGTTGAGTTTACAAAATGACCGTTTATAATGTAAATTTTTATAATCAGAGATAATCAGCGGATTAGCGAAATGAGGTTCGTTAATCGTAGAAAGTTTTAAAATATCAATTATATTCAGTTTGATATCAAGCATAATACATCAAGTAGCTCGTGGCATCAAATTAACTTTTGTCAAAGTTGAATAGCGCAATTAAAGTATAATATTTATGGACGATCATTGAACGATAAACGCGGTAGTTCAACCGAAACTACCATCAGTTAAATTTAAAATTCATTTTAAAACAATGACCAAAGTATTGAAAGTGAAAATTTCGTCCGAGACAACTGAGCGTACGGTGTTTTTGTGAAAACAGGAAGTCCCGTCGGCTACTGCATAACGATTTTTTTTTTGCCCAGCCACAGCCGAAAACTTTTTTCCCCCGCGAGTGCGCAAGCTAGAAACTCTTCATCGCGCTCTGCTCCGAGAGTATTCCAGGCGAAAACGAAGGCCGGGACCCGCCTCTGCTATATACACATATATATTTAACTTCTCGATTTGCTCCTTATAACAAAAACATTGTGTTCATATCCGAGCAGCTACTCGCTTCTCTCTTGTACGGCGTTAGAGGGGCTCTTTGTTTCGCGCGCGTATTATAATGCGCAGAGCCCCGCGGGGGGTATCTGAGCGAGTTCTCGTATCATTGCGCCTATTGCCATAATTCTGTGTTTCCAGGGCAAAATACCACAAATTGAAGTACGGCACGGACTTGGTTATACAAGGGGATG
Organism: Torymus auratus; assembly: GCA_900474315.1. Taxonomy (NCBI): domain Eukaryota; kingdom Metazoa; phylum Arthropoda; class Insecta; order Hymenoptera; family Torymidae; genus Torymus; species Torymus auratus. Next base: position 23,074 of record UXGD01001635.1, read on the forward strand.
GTAAGCCGGCTTACGAGGAAGGTACCTGCACGGGAACCGAGGGCGGCGGCGGCGGCGATGGCGAGGCGCCGTTCACGTCTGTCATTAGTTGGAGACAAGGTCGCCAGCTCTTAAGACAGTAAGTTATGCGCGAGTAGTGTGCATGTAACTGGTGATTCCCGATGTTTTGTCGTGTTTGTGTGTGTGTTTGTCTGTGCCGCCGAACTCGGCAGCGAGCGCGCGAACTACTTTAACGGATGCCCGCAATTGGCTTAATCTGCCTGAAAGAAATTTTGGGTCATCGATTGTTTTGGCTTTTTAATAGCTTCAGTAAGCAGTTTATTCCATTTGTAATTGATATTCATAACAGAACAGACGTTATGTCAAGATTGGCACAAATGTTGCGTTTAAAAAAAAGCATCGCATTTAGGATACATTGCATTTTTCAAGCTCAACAATTTTCTGAAAAAGAATAGTTTTAAATTGTTGGGGTATTGCGTTATGGTATAATATATCCGACTGGGCTCAATTACTTTCTAGTGCGGTATACATGCATTTAGTTGAGATTTTTTTTTCTAACAAACTCGTAAATTTTAATCGATTTCCGTTTACTCATACTAGAAGGTTTGCGAAATATGGAAAACAACATAAAATACAAGAATTTTCTTTAACACCATTCTTTCAAGCATGCAACCAATTATCATCATCAATTGATCAAACTAAAACGTAATTTTGCAAAATTATAGAATATTCATCAACATTTGCAATGCTTTACTGTCAAAACTATTGAAATTCTCGATTTTGCTCCGAACGCTATAATCTTATGCTAATAAGATGGATTACACATTTCGGGCAGATTATCATACGTAGCGTGGGCATCTTCTTCCTCCTCCTCCTTCTCCTGCTCCTTCTCCATGGCGATCATCATTGAGTCAATACGATATTAATTCTCCGACTGTTCTTTTTAGGTATTTACAAGAGATTGGTTACACTGACACAATAATAGACGTACGATCGAACAGGGTACGGTCCCTCCTCGGTTTAAATAACAATACAGACTCTGAAGATATGCAAATTAATCCAGCTCTCAACGGGAACCAATCATCTAATAAGCGCGCTAATGATTATAAGAATACATTTAAATATAAGAGTTCATCACCTAGGAAAGAAGGATATAAGGTGAGCATATTTTAAGGTTTAAAGTAGCGGAGTAGCGTGTACATGCGACATAGATTTTTTCACACTGACAAGATGCCTTTCTTTTTAACGTAATGATCGTTTTCCATTAATTGTATTATTATTTGAAAAATTACTAAAAGTGGCATTATAAGCTTTTTTATTGCAACACAAAAGAGTTCTAGGTTCAATATAGTAAGATATAAGTTTAACAAAATATTTGTACATTACAGCAACAGCCGTCATCTATTGCCGAGGCTATGATTCTGGACACAGAAGCAGCTGTTATGGCGAATTTTGAATTCCTTGCACATTCGGATATTGACATGGAGGACGAAGAAAATGACGGCGAGGAAGAATTATATGACTCAAATACAGACGCAAAACAAAATAAGGTGAACAAACTTGAAATTATTGTATTAATTCAGAGATCTATTGTGGCATTGCTAATAACACCATCGTTTTTACAGTCGGCTATATTCTTAGGAGAAGATGTTGATGCAGAAGCGGAAGAAGTTTTAAATGAATTAAATCTTCTAACGGAACACGAAGAATCTATTATTCACGTAGATAGGGATACAAATGAGTGGAGTAAGTGTATTATGACGAAATTCTCTAAGTCTATTATGATAGCAATTTTTTCTATAAAAATATCTTATTTGTTAAGATTCAGTACATAGAGGAATGCAACCAGACCCAAGGCGTCCTTGCGAAGAAGGTGGATCGTCATTGGGCTTAGGGGAACTAGCACAATTGACTGTCAACAATGACGCTGAAGCAGCGTATGATGTAAGTTTATTTATTGTCTGTGGTATATTTGATTTTTACAATTCTCTTGTGTACGCTTTTTGTAGGACTTCAATCGCATTATTTATGCAGTTATTAATCGATAAAATAAAGTGCACAATATTAACTGACTTTTAATCTCCACGTTGCCTCTTGCTTTAAAAACTAATATATTTTATAATCAATGTTTTTAATAGATGGCAGCAAATAATGAAGAGCCATTCAGAAAATCTTGGAATGCTAAATATACACTACGTTCACACTTTGATGCTGTCAGAGCTCTTGTCTTTCATCCAACCGATCCCGTTCTAATAACTGCAAGCGATGATCACACACTCAAATTATGGAATCTTCACAAGACTGTTCCTGCAAAAAAGTAAATAATTTTTTTTTCACATATTAATTAAAATTAAACACATTCACGGAAAATTATACCGTTTTAACGCTTTTCTAAACGTCTGTTTATTGTTTTAGATCAGCGTCGTTGGATGTGGAACCTTTATATACGTTTAGGTCACACACAGGGCCAGTTTTATGTCTAGCAATGGATAATACAGGAAGTCATTGTTTTAGCGGTGGACTAGATGGTAAAATACACTGTTGGACGCTTCCGTCGGCCAACATAGATCCTTACGACTCATATGATCCTAGTCTACTTAATCAAACGTTCGCTGGACATACCGATGCAGTTTGGGGTTTAAGTATGTGTCATCCACGTTCGCAATTACTGTCCGTTAGTGCAGATGGAACTGTCAAGCTCTGGAGCCCCGCGAGTAAAGTGCCGCTTCTCAACACTTACACATCCGAGCAAGGTACTTAGCATTTATGTATAATGCTTAAAATTTTTATCGTTACATATCCATTGTTGATGATATATAAACATTGATAGGTCATTAAATAATTTCAAAATATTAATAAATATTAACTACAAGACTTGATAACTATAAAATCTGTGAATAAAGTATAGATATACAAAAATTTTAGTTAAGTCATTATACTTAAAGCAAATATTCTTAAAGGCATGATCTTATTAGCAGGTGTATTTTAACTGGTTTTTATTGCAAAAGTTAACTATATTTGTATGGACATATATGCAATATTTTTAGATCTCTTATGCAAGAAAATAGTTAAGTTCTAGTTATATATGACATGTCAAATAAATAGCCTTGAAGGTTATAGACTAAAAATGATTTATTTTTGTTTACTATGCAAATGAATATTGAATACCTGTGTCGTTTTATGAATCTTTCGTAGATTAGATATAACAACTGTTGAATTAAATAAAATTTACTTGTAAATTTTTCTGAAAATTAACGATTTTTATCTCATATGAAATTTAATTGATATATATTATATTAATTAAATATTTTAAAAAATTCATAATTTTAACTTTCGTCTTTTTAAATTACAGACAGAAATCCCTCTTCAGTAGATTTTATACGGGACGAACCTCACAAGTTGGTCGTCGCATACGAAGAAGCATGTGTAATTTTTGACGCTGAGACCGGCTCAGTTGTATCTAGATTGGAAGGCGATGAAACGCAAGGCGTTAATCGGCTCGTAGCTCATCCTATACTGCCGTTGGTTGTAGCAGCCAATGAGGACCGTCATATTCGTTTTTATGATCACCGTTCGGCCACCCTCGCACACGCAATGGTGGCGCATTTGGACGCTGTTACTAGTCTTGCTGTAGATCCTAATGGTCTTTATCTACTTTCTGGAAGTGAGTATAAGATCTAATACGTTTTTGTCGGTCAGTTAAAAACAAAATCAGAGTTTAATTATAAATTATAACGTGCTTTTAGGTCATGATTGCAGTATAAGGTTGTGGAACTTGGAAAACAAGACTTGTGTCCAGGAAATAACAGCACATCGTAAAAAGTTTGATGAAAGTATTTTAGACGTAGCATTTCATCCTTCGCGGCCATTTATCGCAAGTGCAGGCGCCGATGCTCTCGCCAAAGTATTCGTGTGAATACCAAAATCAGATCGAAATTGTCTGGTCTGAGTCATTTAATGGTTTTTGTACTCATATTTTTTGTAGATTTACGTGTACGCATTACACTTCCAAATCCGTTTTAAATTAAGATATTATTATTAATAGAAGTAACTCTTTAGAAAATACCTTATTGAATGTTCAGACACGCAGTATAAGGTACGATTATTGTATAATTTTCAAAATTAAAACTATTTCAAGTTAAATCTTTTTTGTTAATAAAAAATCATCATTTGTTGGTAGACATCTAGTGTGAACGTGAATTTGCACATTATACATATGATCTGCCATTCCTTGTATAACAGCTAAATCAACGATTTCGTTATTTCGTCTTTTGTTGTCAAATGAAATAATAATTTAGTAAAGTTATAATTCACATGCATACAAGTCTTAGTTGTGCCTTGAATTATTTTATAAATAACAGTACAAACTTTGAATATGCAAATTTTAAAATTGACACTTTTTTATTATTTTTTATATTTCCATTTGAGATTCCTGTTATTCACTGGCTGATCATAAACATAAAAACCATACTAATAAATGGTTTGTTGAAAAATAACATAAAAAATAAAACATCAAAAGAAAATCTTGACTATATATTTCTTCGGTTTCTTTATTAAAAAGTTTATTTTCTTGTCCAGAAATATTATACATATATATAATATTACTCCATATTAAAATTAAAACAACACATTTTATAAACTTGCTGATTTTCATGATAACTAATATTTTCTACAGTCTTTAGGAAATACAAAATGTAATTACTTTACATAAATTGATTTAAATGTACAATCTAAAAATTTACCGTACTTGATGCAAAAAATTATATTCAATAACTGCCTCTAAAAATTGTGAGATAGCAAAGTAAAAGTCGAATAAGACAATAAATGGAAGGCGTCAAATTAATATAAAACTACGTAGGCTATCATTTAAATTATCGCGGCCATGACGTTGTAGGGATATATCACGGAAAGGTAAATTAGACTGTTATGTATACGCAGGAAGTTAAATCTAATTTTTTGTCATTAATCATAGTTTGCGAAGATCGAGGACGAATACACTGCCGTCAGAAGCTGAAGCTCCAACTTTGTCTCCCCTACTGTTCCAGCACACCTCGAAAATTCCCCCGGTTCCTTTGTAGCTATGCACTAGTTGACCACTCTGTGGAAATCAAATAAAGACTTTGAATATACAGAACAAAAATAAATCTTTTACACTTAAATATCATCAACAGTTAACGTATTTTCATTTTTGCACGTTATAGTATATAAAATTGTACTTACTTGAGTTGACCATATGTGAACGTATTTATCAAAACTTCCACTAGCCAAGAATTTTCCATCTGGGCTAAATGCGACGCTGTATACTGGCTCGGTATGTTTTGTTAGAGTATATATGCAAGCACCTCGGTCAATATCCCACAGTCTTACGGTAGAATCAAAGGATGCACTGACCAAAGTTAAATTCATATTTGGATTTTGAGTGCCAGGTCCAGTAGGTGACCATTTGATGGTGTATATTTCTTTACTGTGTGCTTGAAGATCGTGCAAGCAAGTATCTTGTTTCATTGACCAGATTTTAAGTGTCATGTCATCCGAACAGCTGGCTAGCAGATTTCCTTGAGGATCCCATTTTATAGCATTTACTTCATTCTAAAAGTAAAAAATTATTATTTTATTTATTTATTTATTTGATGGTATATTATTTTAGTTCAAATAATTGAATTGTTTCTCAATGAATGAAAATATATATTTTCAACTCACTGTATGTCCTTGGAAGCTCTTAATTGGTTTATCAACGTGAAGTTTACAAACATGAATACACTGATCAGTGGAACAACTTGCAAATGACGTATTTGTCTGCCAATCAACGTCTAAAGCAGGTGCCAAATGAAAACTAAATTGTTGAGTACATTGACCACTTGCTGCATCCCAGATAATCGTAGTTTTGTCAACGCCAGCACTGAGTATATAATTGCCACGTTTATTCCACTTTAACGCGAAAATTGGTCCTTTATGTTGTCCTAATGTCGATGATAATGTACCATGAGTTGTCCATATGCGAGCATAACCGTCGTAACTACCAGTTGCTAATAACGATCCATCACACTAAAAACAAACACTCATATTAATTTCAATTACTCATATTTTCAATATTTTGTATCTCAATTTTGTTTTTTTATGTTCAGTTTGAATTGCTTATAGGTATTAATCAATTGTAAAATTGATTTTATTGTACCATGGGTAACAGATACTATTGTAATATATCTGGTAGATAAATTTTAATGATTACTTACATTCCAGTCCAGTGAAGTTACATCTTTATTGCTTGGGACCTCTGTACCACCCCTTTGAATACAGTGTCGCAAGACTAGTTGATTAGGAGATTGTGAGTTATCAGACATATCCCATATGCGAGCTGTGCTGTCTCCAGATCCTGATGCTAATAAATCAGTCGTAGGATTCCAAGCACAAATGAACACTTCTGATTCGTGACCACATAATTTTGTGGCTTTGCTTGCTGGTATTTTTACTGAATTAGCATTAGGACCACCAGCTTGTCCTTGTTGTGAATCTTCAACCTCCATTTCTGACCTATCGCCACCTTTATCATTATTGCCAACACCTTCATTGGCAACAACTGAAAAATAAAATTTTATTGCAAACATTCATAATTTTAAAAAAGGTTGCAAAATATTTGTTTCCTCAAATATTTGACAAACTTTGTTATATACTTTGTTAAATACTAAGCTACAAATAGTAATAATAATAATAAGATTGTCCAGTTCTCAATCCAATAGATAATCCATAACAAAATTTTCAAAATTTTTTTAGACAAATATTTTTTTACAAAAATGATTATAAAAAAATATTTTTAAGTAAATTATATAACAATTAAAAAATAAAAATCAGAGAAACAGTCAAATTAGAGTCTCAAAATTTTGAAAATGCTGGATATCTCCTTGGTAAAAACACTTTTACTTTGCCTGGTTTAAAAAGAGGTTTATAAAAACAATATATCATAAACCAGGGTGTACCAGGCATACTTAAATAGTAAAACTAATCAAAATAACAGCATAATAAATCTTATATAAGTCTTACCTTCCTCGCCATTTGTATCTTGCATTTCAGTTTTGAGCTGTTGCTTTTGTTGATTTTGTTGGTTTTGCCTTGATGCTACAACATCTGGCATAACAGCATCAATTAAAGATAAAGATTCTACCATCCGATGTTCCGTACCATCTTCACCTATTGAGATCTCTGCTTCAGTATATTGCAAGCCTTTTTGAAGAATACATAGAAGAGCTGCCGGAGGTACTAAGGCACCATTAATGTTACTTTGAGATATATGTGACTCTATACCAAAAGTATATGCCGAGTGTTGGAATCCTAAATAAAAAATGAACAAAATAAACGTTTTAATAAAAAAAAAATGATATTTGTAAGTAAAATTGTTTGGTTTTATGAAAATGATAAATTTCTTGTATTTAGAGCATGTATACTATCAATAGGATTGTTGGAAACTAATGAAAAAATACTGTAACATACATAATTCTGTATGTTTATTTTATCTTTTATAATGTTTTGGAATTTGATTCGAAAATTGAAATTTATAATTTAAAATTTTCTCAGTCAAAAAATTTAGTAGGCATACTGTACTGCCCAATAATTGGACCACAATAATATAAGTAAAAAAATATATTGATTACTAAACATATAGCAATATCAGAGCACATATTGATAATTCTTATAAAAAAATATTCCTACTATTTTATTAAAAACCATTAAGATTTTTAGAATTCAAGTGTTTGGGTATCAGGACAGCTTTCTGTTCCAATGTGACAAAATATGAAAAAAGTATTAATGTTTAAAAATCATTTGATTACAAATTTTGCTTTTTAACAATCAAAAATATATCTAGTTTTCATTAGTTAAAGAATTATTGTAGAGAATTATTGTAAAAAGTATTGTTTGTTTACATACAAGCAAAATCTATTATTTTGAATGTATCCTTAAAATACTTGTAATTACTCTATGTACAATGAAAAATGAAAAAAAAAACCTTGGTTAACCTTTTCAATTTACTATTTTAAGAGATTTGTATGATAGAATTGTATAAAATTAACTTAAATATTTAAACAAAATAATATACCATATATAAATCTGTTCAAAGGCCTGCATCAGCAGAGCAGACGATAATTGTGGCCTTATAATGTTTGTCAAAAATTTCGTTATACGAAATATATTAATACTTTTAGACAATCAGAAAACAAATTGGTAAAATATTACTTTATAAGGCAACAATTAACTGTTACTTTTCTCCAAAACAACTGAAGTTTTGAGGTTAGTGTACAACATCGAACATACCCGACTCTTGCAGGTATCTGTAGACGAGAAAGTTGACTTCGTCGCTGGAAAAAGTCATTGTTCCTGACTTTTCGTTCACCACCTTTTCGTTACAGCATTATCCTCATCTAAAGGATGAAAAACCTCTCTCCTGTTTCTCTCTCGCGGGACGCACACAACCTCTTCTTTCGTATACCGCTGTATAGCACCCGCAGGACGCGCACCCGCCGACCGCGCACAGTGCTGATTCGTGAGCGGCGGGGGAAGATCCGGAAGATATGTTCCTACTACGGTGAATAAATAGTCTTGAATCGACGTTGCGAATTTTGCCTGTTTACGACGCTGGTGATTGGCGTCGATCAGCTGGATGGCGTTGCTTTATCCGCACCACCAACCCAGGAGAATATGTTCGGAGTCATCCCTCTGTCGACGTTGTCTCTTCTATGTCTTGTAGCGTCAATGATACCTATCCAAATTTTTATATCCAATGTGAATCTGCGAGTGTGCGCACTAAGTTTATAAGTTAACGTAGCAGAGCTTATGTGAGTATAAGACTGAGCTCTTTTTCTCTCATAAGTACCTGACCTTGAAATCTTGAAGCCCTTGGGATTTTTTTCGGCGCTTTTACCGTCGAGGCGTCGATCCATGCTAAAAAATTTAGCCACTCTGTACTTAATAGTTATATACGTATGTTGTTGAAGATTCCGGAATTCTGGATCGGAAAATTGTTGTAGTTTATATCCGGTTTACTCTATTGGCCGGTGGGGTGGTAGGTGGTAAAATTCATCATAAGCAATAAGCATAGATAGGGAAGAGAAGCATTTTTATTATTCACCTAAGGGGATAAAAGACATTGTAAACATATAGGGCACAGTCCACAAGCTTCCACGCCACGCTCCACTGCCACCGCCACGATTGTAGTTCGCGCGTTTCAGCACGTTCCAATTTTCTTTCGAGGGTTCTACCTTACCGATTCAGAATAAGAAAAATATGTTTGACAACATCTAAGGAACTAGATGTTGTCTTTTATTCATCACTTCATCAGTAAGGTAGAGAACCCTCAAAAGAAAATTGGAGCATGCTGAAACGCGCGAACTACAATCGTGGCGGTGACAGTGGAGCTTGCGTGGAAGCTTGTGGGAAATGATTGTGGGCACTAGAGGGAAATAGCATTTTTATTATTTTTTGACACTCCGTGCGGGAAGTTCGATTTCCCACACGCTTGGCAAAAAGCGTGTGCTCAAAATCGAACTTTCCACACGTC
>UXGD01001636.1:0-32617 GCA_900474315.1 Torymus auratus
ATATTGATTTGACGATAAATACACAAGAGACAAAAAGTGTTTAAAATTTCATGATTTATCGAAATAATCGGGTTACCTAGCAAAATTTATTTTATGTTTCCGGGAAATCCGGAAAAACCACTATTTTTACCCAAAAATGGTCCATAACTCGGAACGGAACCATTTTTGAGCCTGGTAACCTCGAAAAATCGATTCTACGTATCAAAAAACATAAAGGTAAGTGATGTTACCGTGGGAACCTCAAAATGCATACGGGACCCCCTCTTACTGCCCCCGGACTATTTCTAACGCTAACGAAACGCATGCGTACAAATTATATTTTGTGCGTAGATAAGTACCTAATCGAACGCGTGTGAAAAAAGTAGTTTTCTGCACCGAGTTGTAGGAAATATAAAAATGGTAGTGGTGTCTTAACATTGTATTACAATTTTAAATTTTAAATTTTCCGTCTGCTGAAAAATTTATATTTCTGGCATAATACTAATTATATATTTTATTTTATATTTAATTATTTATTTTTTAACCATTGTTTGTTATACGTGAAAAATGAAAGTAAAATTATTTTTATGGTCCAATTATTGCATTACAAGTTTACATGTGTTTCTGTTTGAAGGTTTTATCAGATAAAATAAAAAAAAAAAAAAAAATGACAAAAAGTAAGCGCCTATATACGGTTGAATGCGTCTTCGTCCTTTACCCATTAAGCTATTGTTTTTATGTTGGTAAACTGTTTCTGACTTCCATCAAGTGATATAGTCAAATTATTGCAAGTATTCCGAAATGCATGTGCTTTTTGCAAAATATTATAAGTACTATAGAGATGAAACTAACTTGATACATTTTAAAACGTTCTGAAGTTATAAAAAAAAAAAGTTTTGTCTTGCAAGTTTGGTCAAGGTATACTAGTGTGTAAAACAATTTAGAGCACTCCAAAACAATTTGGAGCACTCTGAGACATTTTGGAGCACTCCGTAACAATTTGGAGCACTCCGAAACAATTTGGAGCACTCCGAAACATTTAGCAAAGCACGCATTTTGGAATGTACACATCATGTATCAAAGTGAAGCGTTGAATTCACTCATATTGATCATCAGAAAATGGTAAAATTTTGCACGTATTATTTCAATATATTATGAAGTTTTTTGCTAATAATTTCGAAATGAAATATTTGAACAATATTAGAAACTTAAATATTTGCTATAAACTAAACTATCAAATTAATGCAGTTTTCAAAAAAATTTTATAAAATTATGGAGCATAAAGCTCGGAGCTTAATGACTTTTAAAATTTAAACTTGAATTGAATCAAAATATGTCGAGATCTATTGATTCGCATTTCGATACTGCGTTGCGTGTCGTCATTTTTCGTAACGTTACGAGCAACTAAAAAATCAATACTGTCACATTACACATGCGGGCAAATGACGTCATTGTAGTTTGTAGTTTAGCGGTAAATTCAAATCTGTAGAAAACCAATCATTTCGATCCTCAAATATCAAAAAGTATTAATTTCCTTCGAACAGATAAGCGGAAGTGCGCGTTAACTAATTTTTCAATTTTTGAAACATCAACAAGCCCTAGAATCTCCGCATTACGAACGCATCACAGAAAATTTGAACTACCGCCTCCCGATGCAGCGTCTTTGGTTCGATTATCGATTGACTGTGGCGCGCGTGCACATTAGCTATCAGCCAATAAAAAAGCGAAGGCAGTCCCCGTGACGTTTTTCTGGAGCAGCAGCAGCATCGCACGGCGCAGCAGCGGCGCGTAGTGACGTCAGAACATGGCGCCCCGATCAGCTGGCCCCTGTGTGTAGAGAGTGTGCGACACGACGGAACGGAGAGTGTGGCCCGAGTCTCTTACTTGAGAGATGCTCGTCTTTCGAAAATCCGCCGAGGACAACGTCTGCCTTGCCGAGCACGTAAGTAACCTCCTTTTTATAAATCGACAATTCGAGGCGTTCTTTCGGCACAATGACGGGGGAAGCTTTCGCGAGTGCGGTGCGCGAGTTTCAAAGTGCAAAAAATTGGACCGTAGAGAATACACAAGCAGAAGCCAAAAGCGGCAGCACGCAGCGGCCGCGCGCATCAGCTTGCGATTACGGCGGAAAACAGACATACCGAAGTTCTCGCGCATGCTGTCCATCTCTGAAGCTTTCGGCATTCTTTTCGAGATTTTCCGGTTATACAGAAAATAATCTTCAATTTGTAATTTGGGAAAAGCTCGTTTTTCCCGTCGATTTTCCCCGCTCTATACCTAACCTTGCACCGCAAGTACGAGCTTTTCCGCAACTTCGCATCCGCGTTGTCATTATACATTTCCCCGCATACATATAATTTTCAGCGGAATTGGCGATTTTCGTTGCCATCGACGCGAGTGCGCGCCCTCCTCTCGCCATACACGCTCTCACCTCCCCTCGTCGTATATACCTACATGTGCAAAACGACGCCGCGCCGTGCGTGTGCATATAAGAGTACCTATATGTGTATACGCGCAGCCGCGACCGATGATGCCGTGTGGCCATTTTTCGTGTGTAGAGCGCGACGACGTCGTCGCGCTGCAGCTCACACGCGCGCGCACCGCGATTTCGTAATCGTTATCGCGCCCGCTAGCGCGAATTCGTCGATCGTATACAAATTCCTCCGACGCCCCGATATTCGTAATTCGACAGAACATTCATCGGTTCGCGCCTTTGCATTATAGGTATACTTTATACCTGACACGAGACGCATTTTCCTATACCTATAGGCGCGCGCACGTGTCGAACACCATAATATAGCAGACGAGTTTTTCGAACGCCAACGGAAAAGCTTTTCGAATGCGTTTGAATTTCGAAATCGGCGATTCGAACGCGCTTTTCGAAAATTCGCGTGCTTGGGCATATCATATCGCAGGAGCGTCGCCGTTTATTTACATACATGCGCCGCCGCTCTCCCGTTGGCTGCGGCTCTGTGTGTCGCCTTTATGTAACCACAGCGGCGGCAGCAGTAGCGTCCGAGTGTGTATAGAGAGCATGTATGTATCAGGCGCATAGGAGTAAGAGATAGAAAGAGAACGCGAGATTTGATGTGATGCGCGTCTCTCTCCCTGGTGTGTAGCAGACGACACGTGCCAGCGGAGAGAACACACGAAGCGCCCCGTAGCACACTAAGGTTGACTACACTGTATCGCGCGGAGCTTGAGAGGCAGCAACGCGCTTTTCCTCTGTCGACGCGCCGCGTGAATTCTGCTTCTGCTGTTGTTGATTTTTCCCCGTACAAAAATGCCGTCTGCATTCCACGTGTCGAGAAAAACGTGACGGCAACGGGTGCAGTTCTACAAAAATCGTTTCAAGTCGTTCAAAAGTGCATAAACAGTTATATATTTCCCGTTGTGGGACTGCGTGCGTGCACCTGCCGTGCATCTGTGTTTATAAACAACAATTAGTTGCGAAAAATTCGTTAAGCGTGTCAAGCGTGTCGCTAACAGTGTGCAGAGCATCGAGTGAGAAAAAGGTAATGACAAAATGCATAAACAACGCCTGCCTTCTTGTTCCATCCTTGAGGCCCGCATTTATTTGTCAAGTTTGAGGTTAGGCGCGCCAGAGTGCAACAATATTACGCTCGCGGCTGTCCTTATCAGTCTCGAGCCACGCTAAAATGTCGCATAACCCGTTCTCCCCTCGATTCCATCGCCATTGTCAACATTCTTTTGACAATCCCTTATAAATTCATCGTGGGAAAAAATATTCAACCTCGTGGGCACGCTAAGGGCCGAGACGCGTGAAAAGTAGGACACGAGGAAGGGTCGGATGGTGAGCATGTGTGTGTCTGTTATACGCGTGCACGCATACACGCACATGCATATACATATACACGCGCGGCGGGACGCCATTTTGATGTCGCGGCGCTGATCTGGGGGAGGCCGGATAAACAAGCCGACGCGCCATCGTCGTCGAATATAAACTCGTGGGAGAGGGAGAGAGAGAAATACCTATAGATGGAATGTACGTGCGTGTGCGTCTGTGTATGCTAATACGTGTGCTTATAGGTATATTACATAGGTGCGCGCGTCATGCGCGATCGGAGATGCGCGCATCGGTCCGCGGTCGATTCGAACACGACGTTGGTGTTTTTTAATAATAAAAAATTTTAAAAAATATATTTTTGGCAAGTAAATTTGTTGTAACGATAATAATTGTTTTTTAACAATTTTTATTGTTACGTAAATCTAATGTCAATTATTTTGATTAAAAAATTTACAATAATGGCTACTTGTTTCAAGTTAATCTACCTGTCGCAAAAGCTCCAAATTAAAAATAATTATTAATGACTTACAAAATATAAAATCATTTAATTAACGAACTTTTGAATAATGTTAGTTGAAATGACAATCATAATATTATATTTCAAATAACAAGATCTTTTAAAAAATCGCTCTCAATCTTACTTTTATCATAAGCGCGCCGGCCTAATTAACAATCTCCCGTGAAAGCGAACTCCAGACGAAAGTAAAGGCTTGTGATTAAAGGGCGCAAATTAGCACAGGTACAAGAAGCGAGAGGGGAAACGAGGGTGCGGTATAAGTACTTATACATGGAAGGGATAAAAGTGAACCGCGATGGGGTTTTTCCCGCAGTGAATTTTTGAAAGTCTCTCGGAGAGACAAGCAGCGTGAAGGGAAGGCGTGTGCGCTCCTTTCTATCCTCTCTTTCTCTCCTCTACTTACTCTGCGCGCCTTTCGCTTTTTATACTTACGTGCTTTTTCGCGAAATGGCTTATCGTTAGTTGGCGAAGTTATGGGCATATCGTGCAACTCGACGCAACGGAGATTAGCATAAGGAAATAAAGAACGTTTTATTTGAATCGATACGAGCAAAACTTTTATAATCGTTTGCGAACCTTCGTTCTTGGTAATAATCTCGTTATACTATACGTAAGGAGCAATCTATTGGATGGAAAAAAGTGATCCCAGTTTGTCCAGCAAAATCTCCATAATTCTAGCCGCAACCACAATTAATATACCTACACATCCTACCTAATTACAAAACAAATTGCCGGCATTTTCCAGTAATCTCCAAGATCATCATACCGTGTGAGCCGTAACCTAGTGAGTGATGTAACTGTGGCGGTGAAAACAATTTTCTTTTTAAAATTAGTTGAAGCGGTGCTATACTAGCGTACATTGCAAAATTATTTTATCAACCTGGATAAATACCAACATGACACAAACTCAACTCCACACCCCGAGCCAAAAAACACAACCATAATACACTTCAGAAAATTAAGTCAAACCAAAGCATAACTATCACAAAAATCCTATCAATCACAACACTTCGACAATTCTCATAAGTACTTACATAGCGTAACAAACATATTCTACGCCTCGGTAGCGCTTAGCGTTGACAAGTATAAGGAGGAGTTAATCGAGAATAGATGTAGCATCAATAAGTATTCATTGCGCACGCGGCGTGTTCTCTCTCTCTGCGCCGAGCGCAAGTGCCCAGCGCGCGCATCTTATTGCCACTTTATACCATATTTATTACATAACGCGTAGCTCGCTCCACGGGTAAGAAAGGGTTATGTTTACACGCGCTCGAACCGCGGAGGAAGAGGCTCTCTCGCGGGCGCCATGTTAGCACTTTCCCGATGACGACTACCTATTTGGTGCTCATGCACCACGTGACCGCCAAGAAGTTTTCCTTCCTGCCCCTCCCCCCACCCCACATAACTTCCCCCTCTTCCTCTCCCGCGTACATGGTTTAGTATACATGCGAATTTTCATTTTTCACGGGAGCGCGCGTAAGATAATAATGACCAAAGAGCGTCGTCTTGCCGTGTTTACGGGTGCTGCGACGCCACCAAGATGTTCCGTGGATGGGGGGGGATCTGGGAGAAGGAGAGAGATAAAGATGTATAGTGCGAGCAGCGTGTGTATAGATATGCGTGTTGATGGTGTTGTACTGTACAGTGTAGTATCGCGCGCGCGTGTTGCCGGGGAAACGCGTTGCCCGGCAACAGCATCTCTCGCGCCATACCTACCTTGCCTGCTGTTATGCACGCGCTCGCGTATGTGTGTGTACTATATAGATGGATGTGATGGCTGCTGGCGTTCTCCTTCTTCGGGGGCTCCTTATAGGCAGCCTTAGGCCGCGTCTGAATTCGTCTCATCGATCCGGTCGTGCAGACTTTATTATGTATGTTGTAGGACTATATGAAATTATCGTTGGAAATAGGAGTTGATAGGAAATATCGGAGTCTGATGTATAGTCAAAGTAAGAATTTTAAATGTATTTTTTTATACGTTTTCTCGAATTTGCACTATAGTTGAGAAGTGCCCTATTGTGCAAGTTTATTATTTTTTATTAGAGTATATAGTTTGTTTTTCGACCTTTTAAAGCGTCTATCTAATTGACGGCGGTAGACCGAGGATGGGCGGCTACAAGATACCGGGCCGATAAGTCGGCCAGTACAGCGCGGGCGTGATAAATACACTGTAAGATAAGCAAAACGGCCATGGGAAAGTGTCTAATCTCCAAAATTAGTCAACTGGTATTAGTAAGCTGACGTTGCTATTTATATTTATGGGGTTGAGGGCTCAGTCCATAAATTACTGTATATATACCTGCTTAACGAGTCCGTCTTTAAGCTTATACCTGGGCGTGGATAATTAGCGCATTGCTATACTTATATATATACCTGGTAGGACAATGAAACAATGGTCAAAGGATCGTCTACGCTTTATTATCTATAGTAGGATTACTCAGTGAGGTTTTGCGTTGTCCAGTATTTAAAATGATCAGCGAAATTATTTACAAGTGTTATATTATAAATAGATGTCGGTAAAAACTTTCTCTGATAGTTTTCAAGAGTCACTGCGCGCGACAATAGAACAGTCTAGAAGGACTGGAGCCGTTAAAGAAATCTCAATCGATATTCAAAATCGAAATAAATATTCCATATTATTATTACATTTTATGATAAAAAAGGTATTTATAAACCTTAAAAAAAATACTCCAAAACCATAAAACTTTAATTCGCAAATAAACATCGTTCCACTCTATACACCGCACGTGTCACATTCCCTGCTCGAATAAAACCTCGCGAATTCAGACGCGGCCTTATCCTCGCAACGACGCACAGTGTACAGCGTACGCACACACACTCGCACGATATTTAGCTCTATAGAAAGCCCAAAGAAGAAGCACGCGCGAGAGCGCGCACATAATATATAGGCTCGCGGGGACGAGCATCACATATAGTGGTTTACAAAACACTCCGAACGCGTCCTTCTCTCTATATCCACACGTTGTTCGTCGTTGTACGCGTGTGTATTATACATACCGCGTTGTTTTTATTGTTGTCATTTCCACGCGGTGTATGTACAGTGTAAGTGCGCGTGTAAGATGTATTTGTTCAAAACTACAGAGAGCGAGAGAGATGAAGATGCACTTGTTTACCTTTTTCGAAGTCGGAAAATGGAGGTGTGGAGGTTAGGTGTGGCTGCAAGTGTCGTGCACAGTGATTCCGCGTGGTTATGGGCTTTTCCGTGTATATCACAGCATTCGTAGCGCGTGTAATGGAGGATTGATTTGTTGGTTATGTGAGGACAATTGCGTCACGCGCTTCGCTGCCTCACTCCGGCATGCTGTTATTTTCCTACTCTTACAACGGCATCGTTTTAACGATTTGTTTATAACTATTGTTTATGCGGATTTTAGGTTATGTTCGTGGCGATCATGACACCTCATGTCACCGCATCTCATAGATTTCTATGCTTATTATTGTATCTCCGTTCAAGTGATATTCTGCGTCGCGCCATTGGAATATTCATCCGCGGCGTCGTCGTGTGTGCACAATTTTATCTGTAGGTTATGTAAATGCGCGTCATCCAAAGTAGGACGTGTTCGAGACATTGGTGCGCGGATGCGCGTCTTTGCTGCGCTCAAAAGATCGCGCGGCGTTTTAGCCTGCCTCTTCTCCGTCAAGGCGTGTGTGTGTATTATATACCTCGCAATGTTGCGCGTCGTCGCCTCGTGTATGCAGGTATTACGCAAATGGCGAATAATTGATCGTCGCAGAACTGTATCCGCTCTGAAAGCTAGTGAAAGTGAAGTTTAAAATAAACTTATATAGTTGGTCGAAGTTAAAGCATTTACTCTGCTAATTTCGAAATTCCCGAAACCTATACGACAGCGTAATATATGATGCCCACGTCTCTGTCGCCTTCAGATTGTGAAACCAAGCCGCTCTCTTATCTCTCTAAAAGAATTTTCCCTAAACTATAATAAACTTCGCCTCGACTTCGTTATATTTACACACCCACCGCTGTGAATCACGACTTCTTCTTCGCCCCATTGTTTTGCGTTAGTTCTTAGCATTGAATCATCGACGACGCGTGCCTATGCCCGCCTCCCCCAGTCGCAAAGATTTTGCGCGTCTCGATCGACGCGCCTCTCTCCCTCTCTCACTCTGTCTCTCTTTTCGGCGTCTGTGCGCCGCGGTGTCGACGAACCTTCCTTTCGCTGCTCCGCTTTTTTTCTCCGAAGTAGCGTGGTTCGATAAACGCGTGCAGGCATGATTTTAGGAGTAAGTATGGTATATTTCTTTCAGGTGGTCGATGTCTTAGTGATGATGAGCGATATAATAATGGGACAGCTGTATACACAGCATCGTTGACACGTTAAACATTGTTTCGCATTTTAAATATGTTTTAGTGCGTGTGTGTGATAACGGAAAAATCAATTCAGCCGAACGATTTAATTTCGACGTGTGCAAATATGACGCTGAGACGTCGTTCATCACTCTTTTGGTGTAAATTCACATTTGTAGTAGAATTTTAATTTTAACGATGTAGGTAATGAATATAAAGTGGATGTTTTTGTATGTTTATACAAATACTCATAATTTAAAAAAGATTGTTGATTTTCAAGACATTTAGTGTGTTTCCAAGATAATTATCTCGTTCGAAAAATGAACATAAAAATTTTATGACATGTTTACGTGCTACCAACGCTGCGTTCTATTTTCCACTCAAAAAAACAATCTATATTTAACAAAATAGCCATATATCGATAGAACATATTCCTGCCTCCAAGAGAAATTAACGTCTCTTAAAAACCCCCAAAACTGTATAACTCCACAACGACAAATCACTCACGCGCAGCGTCTCAAAATTCGCAATATAATGCGCTCGCTCCTCTCTCTCTCTCTCCCTGATGTCTGCGCCATCGCGTTCCTTTCCTTTCGCAGCGCCGAAACCGGCGCGTACTCTATTTTCGGAAAGGAGTGTATAGTAGTTAGCCGGCACCGCTGCCACGCGAGTTCCTTCCTTTTATTCCGCGCGCATCTCGAAAGAGAGGCGTTGAAATTAGACTCGTCGCGTGCGCTGATGGAACTTACTGGAGAGTTACGTATACACGTGTACTTATACACAGATTTTATGCGTTGAGGATATATACCGTTATAAGGAGAAAGAAAGATGATGGGGACTTTTAATGAAATTCACGCCGGATGTTCCGAAAATTGTAAATTCCTGCGCGTGTGCGCCGCCACCGCCGCCGTCATTAGCGATGGACGAGAGGTCAAGGGGGGGAGGGGTAATATTGTGTCTGGATGTATGTTGCGAGATGGAACTTTAAATTAGGTGTTTAGGATGTCTGGCCTTCGAGGTTTCCGGAGTCTTAGGTGGTGGAGTTTGTGCAGTATTAAACTTTGATGGATGAATTCCGATAGTTGGGCAAAATTCGCGTGCTATAATTGCATCTACATGCTGGTGAAGAAAATTTAGAAATTTGCACTATCTAATAACTAGAGTCGATGATAAACAATAAGTTTAGCTAATACTTTGAGATTATAAGATTTTACTTGTTAATAATAAATAAATCAATCAATAATTATCTAGGAAACAATGTACTTTTCCTGCAGTTCCTATATAAATGATAAAATACCTATAAATCTAGTGATTTTAGTTCAACTAAAACTGGCAAAACGCCAGTATTACCAACAAAACATAACTTAACCTCACATATCTCCTTAAAAATGTTTACCAAAAAGCAAAAACTAACCGACGCTTTTTCTTCCAGTGACTGAAGCACCGCAACCGGAACCCCCTATACTATGGCACCTGACAGGCCTGATCCATTGGACCTGGGCACGGGCGCGACGGACACTAATCCCGTCGTCACCCGCGTCTTTGGCTTCTGCGACGCCTTCAGCATGAAGGAAGAAGATGGCGGCGGTGGTGGTGGTGGCGGCGGTGGTGGCGGTGCTGTTGTTGACGATCATCATCACCACGAGCAATTCGTCGAAGAGACGACCGTCGGCCACGACGAGGAGATCGTCATCGAAGAGGAAGAAATTCCCATGATCCCCAAACCCGAGCCTGGCGATGAGAAACCGGGCAACGGACAGTCTGATGACGATTTGACGTCGCTCAGTTGGCTGCACCAGCAGAATCTGTTGAAAGGCCTGGAGATCACCGATCATCCCGTGAAGACTGTTAAAGAGGAGAATATACTGAATAACAATATCATCTGCGAGGATAGTCTGGATATCTCGGAGAACACGAACTCGGTGTCGAGTTTGGAGGAGAGCTATTCGCCCGGTAATTAATGCATTTTTGTTACCATATTGTTCTTAGATTTTTTATTTAAAAAAAAAAAAAAAAAACGATTGTCTAATAAATGAAACATGATACAACTATTCGTGATTGGTTGGTTCAATAAGAATGAAAAATTGACGTCGCATTGTATTTGTTTCAAAGTTAACCTAAAAATAGAAGGGTAGATATGATAAAGTACATGAACAACGTGTTTGTAAGGCAACTTCAGGACACACTTAATTTAAATTCTTTGGACGCCATATTTAGTCACGTGATGTTACTCGTACCAATCCTTACAACTGTAATTTATATTTAATTTTTTACCGTTTCAAACAAATTGTTTTCAATTAACTAATGTAAAAATATCCGGTGTTGTATACCAACGGTTATGAAAAAAATTAGTCAAATAAATGTATACGCTTTCTAAATATTCTGAATTTGTTAACAGAGAGTAATGGAAAGAACGGTAGCGTGGGCTCGGGTCACTTCCTGAACTACGAGGACGTCGTGATCAACGGCGTCGCATCCCCAACGAAGAATACTCAAGAAAGCGCCAAATCGCCGAACGGCACGCCCGTCGCACAAACCAACAACCAAGCAAACAACAATAACAACAATAGCGCCAATAGCGCCAATTTCAACCTGCCAGTGCCGAATCGCAACAAGCACCCGACTCACATACCCTACGACCCGTACCTGCACAAGAACAGCAAACCCCCGTACTCATTTTCCTGCCTCATCTTCATGGCCATCGAGGACAGTCCGGTGAAAGCCCTGCCCGTCAAGGAGGTCTACGCCTGGATACTCGAGCACTTTCCCTACTTCCGCAACGCGCCCACCGGCTGGAAGAACAGCGTCAGGCACAATCTCAGCCTGAACAAGTGCTTCCGCAAAGTCGAGAAGTCGCCAGTGAGTTATTCTCGAGATGCGGTTCTTTATGTATGTCATAATTTTTTTTTTTACAATAGCGCATTATGAAAAAAGAGAGAGAGTGAGAACGAAAAAGAGTAGGGATACGAGACACACCCGCGCGACAGAGATAGAAGGGAGTTTATATATAAGATGCACACGACAAAGCTGTCAGTACGCATTACGCTTAAGAATGTCTATACGCGCGCACGCGAGTATAAAGCGGGTACTAATCTACTTTGGAGGTCAAAGATATGTCTTAAGGGTACTGTGGTTACTGGTCGAACGGTTATTTATTCGCGGTAGCATCGGGGTAGTTGATTCATTTGAAATGGGTGTAATGTTCTAACATTATACTTTATAGAATATTTCAAATGTAGTAGTCACGCATGACGATATTTTAGCTTTTAAAGTTTTTTTTATGCTTTATTATGTTTGGTCTGACTTTTTAGATATGCTATTAGTTTTTGGAGCTTTTAATTTTTTTAACTTGCACATATAATTTTCACAATTCATAAGTTTTACACTTCTTTTTAGATAAAATTATTTTGTATGCAAAAAATTCACAATTAATTTAATGATTTACTAATTTTCGCATGCTGAAGAGATGTTAATTTTGATCATAATTTCCTACTGTACCGACTTTCGAAAAAAATTCTTCTAACAAAAAAAGTAGTCAAAATCGATATCTCTAACAAAACTAGAAAATACGAATGCCGGTATCTTAGGGTCAGTCGGTAACTCACCACCCCCAGCTCATTTCTCGTCATCTCATCTAATCAATTCTCCACAACCATTACAGAATCTAGGCAAGGGCTCGCTGTGGATGGTCGACGCGCAGTACCGGCCGAACCTGATCCAGGCGCTGTCGCGATCGCCGTTCCCGCCGCCAACCGCAGCGAACATCACGGCTGGAGCGAATGGCGGTACTGGCGCCACGAGTGCGGAGAAGCAACCACGCGCCAAACCTAACGGCCGGCTACCAGACCCGAGACTGTTTCCTTACCTGTCGCGTCGCCTTGCCACGACCAACGCCGGCGACAACACCGAGGTAGAGTTCGACAGTGACGTGGACGCTGCGGCGGCTGCCATGCTATCGTTCAAACACGGACCGATCATATTGAATCATCAGAAAGGTAGGGATTAGAGGAAAGAGGGCAGAAATGAGACGCGGAATGGAAATTGGTATAGATGGTTGAAGATAATTGTACTTTTGTAGATGCCAAGAAGAAGGACAGCAATAAATTGGTACCGGTCATCACCAGGAGCTCGACCGAGGATCATACCTACAGTCTGATTACGTCGGTTCGACTTGAAAGGTATGTTAAAAGACATGAGAACACGTAATGTTGGTAAAGAAGGTTCACTGTCCGATTCTTTTTTTACTGGAAAAAAGTGTCAATATCGGTAGTATCCATACTTGCCACATCTGTAACGCTAATTTACATTCATTACATAGGCGTTACGCTGCGACCGAAACGACGGAGGATGTTGACGAGCAGCGCAAGATCGCCGAGGGTGCCGATGCTCTGCTGAACCTCGCTGGCGTGAGTACGATGCCGCTGGCACGCGACCCCCTGGCTTCCGACGTGGACGAGGTCGTCCAGCATATCCACGAAAGTGACAATCCGCTGTTCAATCAGTACTGGCAACCGGAGGCGCCTTACATACCAGGCAGCGATCCTCTGGAAATCCGGCCGGTAACAAAGAGGCGGACGTCCGCGTCGTCTGGCGAGGGTGCAGCGTCAAAGCGACAGCGCAAACGCCCGTGGCGAGATACGTGGGCCGAGAACGGCGGCCGGTTCATCAAGCAGGTGCGGGGCTAACGTTAGGACGCAGACGCACGAGCGCGCCCGCGCAAAGTGCGTAGGTGGGGTAAGCGAGAGACGGGAGAGTGAAAAAAAGTAGACACAGCGAGAGTGAGAAAAAGAGAGAGAGAATACCAAAGCCAAAACAAAACAAGCTAGCTGCCCTGGTTGGGAGATTTAATTTTGAAAACTAGCGGCGAACCCACCCCCACGAGTGTGTTGTTGGGTAGCAGGCGTGCACACACACACTCGTCTTTGAAAGGTACAAGAGTTTTATATATCCGATTATACAGAGATAAACAAAAAAGATAACAAGTAATTGTTCTTTTGGAGGTCTGTTTAAAGCGTCGATATGATATATATATGTGCGTATATCGAAATCTCTAGCTATTGACTTTTAAAAGCGTAGTATTTGTCATATCTATGATATCTCAGACTGTGACTAGCATCTCGGTAAACGTATTTTGAATCACATTAAAGAAGTCTATCATATCAAGTAAAGAAGATTTTTATCCTTTGAAGGTCGAAATTTTTTAAATAACTAGTTTCTTGTCCGGCAGCATCGAAAATAAAATTCCGAAACGAGCCTTTGAATAATGCGTGATAAGTACACCGAAGTATAGTTTTTTTACAAATACGTTTACAAAGTGTGCGAGCAGAGAAGGAGACAGCGAGACGTACTGTAGTTTTGATTTTCAAATGAATTTTCTAACCGAATAGGGCTGCGTACCACTCACACAGGGACGTACTGAAGGCGAGCTAAGCAGAAACAAATGTGGATGTTCTCGTGTTTTACTTTTTTTAACGTATACATAATATATACATATATATTGGCAGTTACTCAGGGTTTGAAACTCGTGCGTAATGCCAAAAATGAAATACAGTAGCACTAAAACGTCAAGCAATAATAGAAGTGTGAGAGAACGAGAAAAAAAGTGGGAGGAAAGTCTGTATACATACAGAATATATGTGTATATATATATATATATATATATATATATTAAAGAAGAGAGGGATAAGTAAAGTAATTAAGAGGTCAAACAAAATAAAGGAAAAAAGTCTTGATGTAAGGAGAGAGAGACACGGAGTATCGGCAGACTTTTAGCAAAATGTTGCGATCATATTATATATATAAAAATATTGATTCAGATATAGAGAGTTATATTAAATAACAATAACAGATCTTTATTAGACTTTTTCTTGTAGATATTGTATAGAGATAAAGATGAAGAAACTGATAATTATTCATTAGAAAAGTTTATAATATATTTAAAGAGTATACATAATACATAATTATACAAATATAAAA
Source organism: Torymus auratus (assembly GCA_900474315.1). Taxonomy (NCBI): domain Eukaryota; kingdom Metazoa; phylum Arthropoda; class Insecta; order Hymenoptera; family Torymidae; genus Torymus; species Torymus auratus. Next base: position 14,608 of record UXGD01001636.1, read on the forward strand.
AAGTTCATAACACACACGTACATACATAAATATTATATATAGAGTGCATCTACAAGAGAGAAACGTGACAGCTGAGCTTGTCTCATCGGCAGAACTTATTTATTTTTTAACTTAAAAACCCGCCGGACTTTTAGTTATCGTTTTTCATATAAATAATAAAAAGGACTAAAAAAGTTGACAAAAAAAAACTAGGAAAAAAAGGAACTCGCATAAATTTACACTCCTGTGGATTCCTTTTCTTCTTGATTCTTATAAATATACTAGCGAGTCATCGCTGTGGGCAATATGAATGCTGTTAGTTACCAGGGATGAGACACTCTCGGCGTCACACCTTCGCCGCGCGCCGTTCGAATAGCGAGCGATGAAAAAAAAGGAAAAAGAGTCATGTAAAATATACGCATTATCAAACGAACGGAGGCTAATAACGTGTATAACTCGTACACAGACACAACACTCACAGTTGTATCAATTCAATGAAGAATCAAGTGTTTCTCGCCTTTTTTCTACTCTAAATGTGGCTTTTCGAAAAACAAAATAAACGATTTTTCGATCATGTGCTGTATACCTATAAGAAAAAACAAATAACGACTAATGAGAAAGAAAAAAAACGAGAAGACTAGATAGCGTAGATCTGCGGTCGCGCAATTTGGTCATATAAACTTTTCCGCTGTCAAGGTGCCCGTATCCCTCTTTTCGCCGTGCTTTGCTAATCAAAAATTTATTTTCAATTTTTTAAGGATTAATCAAAATAACTATAAATAAAAGAGAAATAATATCAAGATAAAAAAACTTTAAACATAAATTTTGTAGACACTTCGTGCGTAAAATACTACTTTTATTCACGTTGTGTCAAAAAATAATGTTCGGGCTTTGCTCGGGCGAAAAACTCACACTCGTGATAGAATCATTTTAATCACACTAGTATCGAAAAGTACTATAAGGGATAACGTGAGTTCTGCAGTTTAATGTTTTACCGACAGTGTAAAACATTTTAATGTTTGAACTCGCGTATTCTCTTAACTATCAAAGTGCTTTAAACTATAAATAACGATTGGAGTAAACTTTTATAACTGAACGGAGATTTTACACACCTTTTTATCAAACTTTCATATCTATCTATAATAAAAAAAAGTAAATTTTCTAAAGACATAAATAAAAGTGAAATTTAAACGCTGAGCGTTTTATTTTTCTACAACCATCAGTGTAAACTTGAGACGCGCAAAATGGAACGGAACGAGAGCGAAAAGGCTTATATGAACCGAGTTTGTGAACGCGAAAAAAGTGCGTCTAATAGAGAAGGGGAACGCGAGAAGTATATTTTTACAGGGCCCTGCCCGTGTGATAATAGCTCTTCCTAATAGATTCTCACAGTCGCAAATTTATATATAATTACACACGTAAACACAGCATACACATACACACATATACGCGTCTACGGTCCACGTAATTACCGGACCGCCTCGTTCTCTCTTTCGTTTTTCCTTCTTTTTCCGTTCCGCGAAACTGTCACGACACGACGACGACGCATGTGACTATATACATTGTGTAAGGGGCTACTCACGCGCAGCGTACCCTTTTCTCTTCTTTTCTTTCTTTTTGTCGTGTCTATATATATATATACATATAGGTTTTGAATCGCTGTTTGTTAAAAAGCTACCCCCCCCCCTATTTATTAAGTATTTATTGGATTGTTGAGGCCCAAAATTACGTTCAAAAGTTTACAGCTTTTAAAATTGTAAAAGGTATACGTTGAGTGGATACTTTGTTATAGTTGAGATGAAAAAAAAATTATGAAATTTTCTCCTTTAAGAAAAATGCAGGACTATTTTTCAGAAATGTTTACATGTTGATAATTTTTAATTATTGTGCACTGGCCGACAATAAACACTAAAGTCTGTCGGTATTTTCTAATACTTTGAAAACTATAATACAAATTTACTACAAGGGAAAAATATATATATTTATTTTTTACGATTTTCGTATGAGACATTAGGAAATAACGTTTATAATGTTACGTGTTTTTTTTTTTTAATTCTAAAGTACATCAATTTTATAAGCTTTAACACATGGAAAATTTATAGCTTTTCGAATGTATATGCGTATTCATTGTTACTTAGAAATATTTTTGGAAATCCCAATATGCCTTTTTAATGGAAAGCGATTCATTTGCGTTTAAGTGCGAAGGGGAGAGAATCCGAGAATTCCTGTAAGAGGGCTTTTATTTTTTTCTTTTTTTTTGTATAAATGTAAATATTATTATTACTTTGGAGCGTTGTATAGTAAGGTTAGCAGCAAGTTGAAAACTTGGTACGAGACCGAATTACTTGTAAACTGTACAATTTTAAATTGACAAACTTAAGTTTAGAGAAAATTTATCGTTAGGTTTTAGGCATGTACGACTTACGTGTATAAGTTATATATATATATATATATATATATACTTTGGGATTTTACTGTACGGTGTAAGTCGTGTGTAAGGATTTCTCGGAGCCGGAAAGCATTACACTGTCATCTTATTCTGTGTTCGGTTCATCGACTAATATATACATATACATACATACCGACGCTCAAGAGTTTGTTATAACAATAGTTACTAATGTACGAAGTCTTTTGGTCGTGACCCCCTCCCCCCATGTATGTCTATAATTCTAGTCCTTAAGAACTCGAATCCGCGCACACACATAGACGCAACTCAACTTTAGGTTCCTAAGTCAAAATTATCGTCTTTATTCTCATATCGAGAACATATGTTTTTTTTTAAGTTTGTTATATCTAATTGTTTCGGTATATATTTTTTAAGGAAATTTACGTTTACCATATATATATATTTATATATATACAGTGCTACCGTACTTGATTATGACAGAAAAGAAAAGCGAATTTTGCTCTCAAAATATACATATATCTGCAAATATACCTCACCTGCTGTTAAGTGTAAGAGCGAACGGATCTTGAGGTCAAGGCTATAGATTTGTCGAAACCCAAAGGCCGAGGAATGAGTGTCGAATAGAATGCCACGTGGTTGACGATAAGCGAACGTTGGAATAAAGTAAAAAAACATAATAATAATAATAATAATAATAATGGTAACAGCAACAATAATAATAGAAGTAGCTTATAAAATTAATGATAATAATAGTAGTAATGACATTCACAAAAAAACAAAAATAATAATCTTTTCGAAATTCCTCATTTCCGAGCTTGATCATGTCTGTATACACTTGTATCTGTGATATAGTATGCATGTGTCGCATTTTACATTTGTCTCATATAGATGTCAAAATTTAACCGAGCAAGAAAAAAAAAAGGTAACGGTCGAATAATACAAAAATGGCATTCTCATCCACGTTCCTCCGTCTGGTCAGCGTTTTTACTTTGCGCCGAGAGTGAGAGAAAGAGCGAAAGCTTTACAAGGATCCTAAATTTAGCACTTGTATAAGTGCTTGTTGCCCTCGCGATTCTCGCAATTAAAATGCCAATCATGAAAAAAAACACCACACTCGTATTAGCGTGTATAACTTCAAAGCGTTAGCTTTTAGTTTGTTATCTAATGTTTAGTTATATTTTATTCTGCGCATGAGGTGTTATGACTAAACTAACGATTTTAAGTTTAAGTTACTGATTATAATAATTTACTGACGCCCTCGTGACATGCATGTATTTCACAAGCTACTAAACCTAACACAAAAAGTTAGCGAGCCTACTAAACATAACTTTGAAATCAGGGGCTTATTTTGGATTCTTTTTTGTTTTTTGTAAAGTTGAACTTTCGTTCGCTACGACTGAAGATCTGTTCTTCCTTAATAGTAGCTTACGCTAAATCGACCGATTAGAACTTTTCGTTTTTTAACCTTGTAGACTTTAAAAAAATCACTGAACACTAATCGGGGAAAGATCGATGCTCGATGCTCTTATAATCTGTAGGAATTTATTTCATGAGAATCTGAAAATGTATCTCTTTTTTAAGAATGATTCATTGTTTTGGACATCAACATATGTGTAATTTCAACATTGGCTTATTCATAAAATAAATTTGTCATAGACTATACGATCGTTCCCGTAATCAAGCACGAGCCAGCTAACGTAGAATCTTAACAGCGGCGCCGTAGAAGAGAAATAAAAACTGCGTAATCTAATAAGTAAAATTGTAAAAAGCAATATACCAGTAACACCTGATGTCGGATGAAGAATACTCGCGGTCAGCCGGCTCTTTTTCTACGAGCCCGGAAAAAGATCGTTATACCTTTATTAGCAGGAGTAGGTGAGAAAAAAAGAAAGAAAAAAAAAAAAAATTGTTGAAAACCGGCTGACTGGTGAACAATGTATCACACGCCTACATATATAGCACTCGTATACACTCTCTCTTATGTATGTATAGAAGCGAAAAGCCTCCGCCGTACACATGATATTTTTAATTGTAAAATGAATGTATAATCTCACGCGCATAAGCATACACACGTAACTCTTAACGCAGGAAGAGCAATAGCGTTGGGCGCATTTCTCGTTTATTCGTTTAAGAGATTTTTTTTCACCGCCATTCGTCACATCACATTATGTTCTGCGATGGTAATATGCGAAAATAATTCGTTGTACAGTGTCTGCCAAGCGCCGCCTATTTTTGTATTGTTATATATATTTGTAATCGTTTTTTGCGATCGTTAGGCCCTTTTTGTTGAAAAGAAAGATGTTATGATAATGGATAGAAAATTGGTCGAAAAAAAAGGTAATCAAATTTATAAGCGTTTTATTTGAACGTTCTGAAAGTGTCGCCGTTGCGTCGAATAATACAATAATGAAAAATGTCAATTCAAATTGTATATCAATTTGTACGAGAGAGATGATATATTTTTACAATACGAGAGAAGACATTTTCAGAACGACGCTGCTTTTATTTTAAATCACTGTGACTCGTCGAAATTTCTTAAGTCATTTCGCACCGAAAAAAAGAAGAAAATTATTGTACTGATAAACAGAAAACGCGCAACGCAGCCAACACCAAGAAAGTCATGAACAAAGTAGCCTGCACGGACAATCAAAATAAAATCTTCGATCGCGAGGCTATTTTTTTGTATAAAACACACGCATATATAAATATAAATAATAGCAAAATCCACGCGACGCTCAAAACAATAGACGCATAATAGGCAGCTTTTAGTCGAGGCGATGGGACCTCGTAAAACGCAAATTATCAAATAGCAAAAGATAATCGTGTCAGTTGCTTCCGCTGCGTTTTTTCGATTTGTGCCAAAAACGAAAATATCTGTACGTCTACAGTCTTTAGATCCGAGAAACACGCGGAATCACCGTCGTTTTGTTTTGCGTCTCGCTTCGACTACTATACTACTGCTTCACTCCTCGCCGTGAAAATATTGTTACATTTGTAAACCATTATCCATGCACATACACACGCTGCGACGGTCATAATACGAATTTGCGTTTCTTATGTTTTGCTCCATTACGTTATCATCCTGCGGGTGTGAATTGTAATACGTTGTTGATGATTGTTGATGATGGGAGAGAGAGTGAGAGAGTGATAGAAAAAGAGAGACCAAGCGCGGCTCTTGTATTTTCGGGACACTGTTGTTGTCACGACGCGACGCGACATCATTATTACTATTATTATCGTATTGATTTTATTATTACTCTTATTATACTATACAATATTATACATATTATTATTATTATTGATTTTGATGATGATGATTGATGATGATGAAAATCGATGTAAAATGTGTTGTTAAGTTTGTGGTTTTGCTTATATAATTTAAGTATAACTATTTTAGGCTGTAACCACGACAGAACTTTACCTAATGAAAAATGTAAAAATTATCTACCGACTCGTTATTTATTTTTCCCCCCCATTTCTCCCACAATGCTTTAACTTATATTTTTTCATTTTTCTATTTTTAATATCAACTTTTATGTTTGCGATTTCAAATATTACAAAGAATCACTTAATCGTTATAGTATAAATTGAAGTGTTTACACGAAGATAAAAAAGTATTCCAAGAAAGGATTAGAGATCGATTCTTCGATGGGATGGAAACGAGAATTTCCTTCGCATAAGATATTTCAGTAAATCAATGTATAAAGTATAAAAGAGTGTGATTTTATCCATCGACGGTAGAAAATATTTTACTGGATATGATAATTCAATTAATATGGTAATTTTCTCCAAAGTCAGAGATTTATAGTCGCTGCAGTATAGAAGGGATTATAACGTATCGCGCCTGAGTTTGAAATTAATGGTCTTTACTTAATGTATTTTAATCGAATTAAGCGAAATAAATAATCCGCTGTGTGTTATAAGTTTAACCTGAAACTTTACTTTTTAAAGCAATACATAATAATTAACGATCTGATAGAGTTATGCGCACCTTCCGATTAAAACGTTCAAGTATTCCTGTAATACATGTTTTAACGTCCATGTATAAAAAAAAAAGAAACTTACAAATATCAAATTCAAGTACCTATAAACTGCTCCTCTCTACGAAAAAAAAGTGAACCAATTTCACTCGAAACCCGTAAAACTCCAATTCTAACGTGGCGCCAATTTCAAATTCAAACAGCGCGCGCGAGCGCAAACATCCTCGAGCGAGGCTCTTAACGAGAGAAAGTTTTCTCTCGGCCGATTTGCAGAGAAAACACGCGCGCGGCTGAAGTGAGGGACGAGCCCCCGTGAAAAATCGAAAGAGGACCGTATACAACAGTTGACGCGAAAAAAAAGTTCTTTCGGACCTGCACGAATGGACGTCCCCGGGAAAAGTGTTTGTTTAGGAGGGGTTCGAGCTGTTTGCGTACAAGGGTGTGTAATTGATTTGTTTGGGTTGGGATGTTTAGGCTTTCTAATGGTTAGGCGTAGCTGAAAGCGTAAATTTATATAAATAAGATTTTGATTTTGGTTGTTCAATAATTATAGCCGATCTATTATCCAAATCAACTGGATTGTTTATCTTTTTGTGTATAGTTTTTTTAAACTATAGACAGCCTTATCAATTAAGTAATGTAGTAACTATAATTATTGTTGAATAATCAAACAATTTGTCAAATTCAGTACTGATAAGAAAAAATGCCTCGTAAAAATTAAGTTAATTGTTTGATAAGAATACACGATTCCTTTACACTAAACATTTTTTACTGTTATCGAATTTTTCTAAAGTTATTGAAAACAGTCCATCGAAGAAAATCCATTGAATTATATTGTACAAATATTACCAGACAAAATAATCCTCCTAAACTTACAGCACCAATTGATTGAATCGTTCACACATCGATCACATTCCACTATACCATATACCTTGATCTATCTATTTACCTTCCCCGCACTCCAACAAAACATCACCATTCCACCTAACTGTACACACTTACAGAACCGTAATATCCCTAAAACTCCCCCTTGAAATAAATCAAGAACTACCGAAACACACACACACACACAAAGCTGCTCGACGCGCATACCTGCGCTCGGCGAGGTGGAAAAGTCGAAAATCCGAAAAGTAAGTAGGTGCGAACGCGCGTAGGAAGGCGCGCGGGGGGTCTGTTATGTATATAGGCGATGGGAACTGCGGAGGATAAAGAGAGGTGTGCGTTTTTTAAGCGATTTTTCGAATTCAAGCGGGAGGTTCTTTTGGTGGGTGGGAATGTTTTTGGGTGGCTTATTGATCGATATTTTACGCTGGTGAAAGGGAGATTGAATAATACATATTTTAGATTTGGCGCTGTTGTAGTTTAGGTTGAATCGTGATGCTATGTTATTCATACTGACATGGGCCCTTAAACGATCTATCTTAATATACTGAACATATAAAAATGGAAGATATATAATTTTTATCGGTTTTAGGTTTACTGAAAATCTTGACGATGTGCAACATTGGTATCTTATTTAGTAGTTTTGTATTGTTGGTTTGGTTTAATACATCGATTATATCAATTTTTTTCGGAGATCCAAATTAATATATTTTACACGATAATTAAAAGTAACATAAAATAAGATTTAGATTATTTCAATGGATGAGAAATATTGGGATTTTTAAGGCCCGGTAAGAAATGAAGCTCTTCGTCAAAACACTGCGTCTTTTCAATTTTTTAACGAAACCACATTATATACGTTAAACTTATACATGGTTTTCGTGTAAAATTGATCCACAAAGTAAAGGATAAATTAATGAAAAATCGGATTATTTGTACTTTCGGCTATTACAAAATTTTAATAAAGATATCAATCAGGACAAAAATCACTCGCCGCACAATACGCTAAACCCCCATCATCCAAAAAAAAAAGCAACGCAAACTATAACAAAAATTTCCTGATCCGCACTTCCCATAACGCGGCTTTCTTCCTATATACCTATCTACCTCCCCGGCGCACCGCTTGCGATCCTCGAATTCCATTACCGGCCGCATTCCCACAGCGACTTCACCACCCATTTTTGCACCATAAAACCTTCCCCTCTTCTTCCCCTCTTCATCTCTCTCTCTCTCTCTCTCCTTACGCGTCAAAAACGGCCCCGTAATCCTCTGCCCGCACATTTACATACCCGCACTATCTTTATCATTCCCTCTCTCGAGCTCGCTCCGCAACCATAAATTATCCCGCTCGCACTTTCGAGCTCATATATACACGCGCGCGCGTGGGTTGCTGCTTTTCGCGAGCGGATTTTCCTATACGTATAGTTATATAGGGTTTCGAGTAGAGAGAGAGATGCGGTTTGCTTCTCTTCCTCCTTCCGATCGCTATATACATACACACGCGTGCGGATTCTCTCTGTCCAAGGTATATGCGTATAGGTATACTCTAACTTTAACCCTTTCTCCCTCTACTCGGCGAGCGAGTGAACGCAGGGCCGTCGTTGTTCCCCATTGTATGTGCGTGTGCTGCTTTTTTTTTCCTTCTCTTTTTTTAGGTGTGAGAATTTTTCGCCGGTATATATACGCGGTGTTCGGTATAAGACTGTTGAGCTGTGGAGATAGCGTCAAATAAGGAAGCGATCGTTATATATATATATAAGCTCCGCGGATTAAAACGTCTCTGATCGGTTGAGGAAAACGCTGATACAGGCGTTTTGAGAGGCGACCGATCGCACTCCATATATGGCGCCTTTCACTTCGATTAGAGACACCCGCCGAGTTACTGAATCCGACAAGTTATTATAATGCCTCGTATAATTATGGTTTATATGGGTTTACGTAATATTAAGAATCGTTACACTTTTTGGCCAGTTATAGATGCGTCGTAAACAGCCTCGCTAAATTTCGGTACCTACATTTTTAGATTTTACGGTTCATATATTCAATAATGTTTCTGCATGATGATTTCAAATAAAAAATCGCTTGCTCCGCTTTTCTTATCAGACCCATACCCAAACCACATCGAACCATCGATACATACGCATACCTCTTCTCTTCCTTTTTCAGCACAGTCCCTCGTCCAAAAAAACCCCTCTTTAACAACATTCCAAGACGGTCCCTCCCCCCGAAAGTCTTTGCAAATCCTCGGAAACTACCTAAAACTACCCGCGCGCGTGGTATACTCTCGCCGATCGTCGCCGTCCACCTGCATGTGTGTGTGCCGCTGTTCTCCCCACCCCGAAAAAACCCGTGGGGGGCCCGTCGTCCTCTCTCCCCTCTCTCTATCCACCTACAGTCCCTCTCTACGGCCCTGAATCCCAAAGCCCACAGAGCCCCCAAGAAGAAGAAGAAGAAGAAGGAACGTCCGTCGGAGAGCTCCCTACTCTCTTTCTACCCACACAGAGACGCGCAGCACGCCGCTTCTCCCCTCCTCACGGCTACAGCGGCGGCGGCAGCAGCAGCACAGCTCGAAACCCGTCGGTCTGCATTCCAGTGTTTCGCCGGACGACGCCAGAGCAAAGTCGCCGTCGTCGGGGATATGAAGTCGTCGGCGGTTCTGAATTTCGCGAGCTCGTAGTTTATTGTATCCTACGCATTGAGAGAAGGAGGATACGTGTGGGAGATGTCGAGTGCGATGCCAGAGGAGGTGTAGATTATAATATACCGGGGAAAAACGGTGGTAGAAGAAGAAGAAGAAGCGGCGACTCGCCGGAAGAGAGTGAGAGGACGAGGAAGGAGAGAGAGAGAGTACATATACGCGCGAAGCGGCGACTGTGTGCGGAAAAAAGGGTGAGTGTCAGAGATTAATATATATGTGTGTGTGTATAGCGCAAGGTGGTGGTGGTGGTTGTTGTTGTTGTTAGGTTTTGAATTTCGCGCCTATATGTGCGCGACGTTAGATATGGTTAATATTGTATGAGAGAGGAGAGAGAGTGGAGACGTTTGTTTTGTTTTGCTTTGAGATGTGTCAGTGCGAGCGGTGGTATATGGCTCTCTTGGCCACTTGGCCGATTGGCTTTCGATGCACTGGAGTTAATTTTTTTCAGTTACATATAGACAATAACCCGCAGATCGCATACATAATCTTCCTATACATTTCTTTTTGCTGGTACTCGGTCAACGTCCCATCCTAAACTTACCGATTTTTACTGCGTCCCCAATAAACTTCACCACCACCCCAATAAAAAAAAAGAAATCCTTCTCTCTTCTTTCCTCACTCCTATACCTCCTCACCTATACCTGCTCTCTCTCACTCTATCTTCCTCGTGTGTTCGCACCTTAAAAGTCCATGCGCTACTCTACCGCACTTCCACTCGCTCTCTCTCCCTCGTTTTTTCCAATTTTCATCGCGCGCTAACTTATATCTCGCGGCGCCGCAATGTCCTGGCGCCATGCATCTCTCTCTCTCGAAAAATAAAAGGACATCGCCGCGACTGGTGTATCAAGTATATATAGTTGTTTTTTTTTGTTACTTTTTTGCACGCGCGAGTGTGTGAGGGGAGACCGGCACCTGCGCTCCGCACTTGATGGGGCTGTTGAAGCGGGTAATGGTGTAGTTTTCGAGCGAAAGATATGTGTTATAAAGAGTAGGTCAGATATGTATGTGTCTGTACGGTATACCAGTGTTATGGCTATTTTTAGAAAATATATACATATATGAAATCGGCACGAGTTAACCGATATCTGTCGGCTGTATATGTGTACGGTTAAGCGGTCGTGTATTATTGTTTTGACGCAGGGAACTTTGGTACAAGTGCGTGGAATTGCACCTAATGGGCTTTGATTCGCGGATGCAGGAACGCTTTTTATGCATCTTTTTCTTGTGCGCTCGTTACGTCACGCGCTCGGTTTTACATTTGAAAGTTATTATCATCTTTTTGTACTTTAGCCCCGTTTTTGTGAAACATTGGTTAGCAAAAAATTCACGATTCTTCGTTGATTCTATATAACGATCAACTTCTTATTAGAATATTTTCAAATGGTTCTGGTCAATTTAACACCTGTACATATTTATACTGTGCAGAAAGTGTGAAAACACGATCTATCGGATGTTTTTCAAATATATATATATACCAAACCCATCGGCTGAAAATCGCGCGCTTTGCAATTCAAATGTCGCGTGCTTGGACTTTCTAGTTTTCAATTAAAATATTGAAATGGAATCGGATTTGACGACGTCGTTTAATATACGGGTGCCAATTAAGCACCTCCATCAACTTATAACCAAATTTGTTACGTTTGTATATATCGTTGCATTTTACCTGGTAGACTACTTCAAGACGATAAACTATCGAAATATTGCCAAAAAACAAGACACAAATCGCGCTTTATACACTCGTAAAACGGAGAACACGGAGAAACTCGGCGAAATAAGTAATAGATTATCCGTAACACCCTCATCAACCTGCCAGTCTCGAATCAACACGAAAACAGCGAACCCTCGCGTATAATACACGAACGGGGGGAATAGCGCACTGTTTTTTCAAGCGGAATTGGACCGCTGCCACAAACATTTACGCCACTCTCTCTCATTCACAATATGCTCCTTCCGCAGCAACGTAAATACTAATCACGGGTATTACGGGTCGGCGCGAAAGTTACAGTATACGATTTTTCACAGCGTGTATATATATATAAACGCAAAAAAAGAAGCACAAAATCAAAGTAACGTTAACATTGTTGAATGGTTCGGAAAGAAGAAAGAAAAAAAAGATCATTATTAGGTATATAAAGCCTACTAGAAATTGTTAAATCCCCGGTCACCGAAAAAGTCTTGAATGAGTATAGTCGCACGTGTCTGTCGTCCCCGCATTGTGCTACTAGTTCGTTATTCCCTATTTCTATAGAGGGTACCCGCCGCTCCGTAAAAAATATAGAACGACGTAAAGGAACAATAGACGTAGGTATTATCTATTTTTGAGCGTAATTATGTCGACTTTGCGATGGGCTATTGTCAGCGTTGCCGTACATACACAATTATATATTTTTAGACAATCTTTGGAATTGTAGTGCAATTCAAAACGCACCTTTACATACTCTCCTCTCTCTCTTCTCTCTCCCTGCGCGCAACATTTGTTTCCGCTTACACATATACGCCGCGGATCCCGCGCTCGCTCGCTCGAGCGTTTTCGGCACGCGATAGGAATGCGCGCATGAGAGAGAGAGCCGCTTCGAGGAAGAGAAAAAGAAGAACGAGAGCGGAGATGCGAGATGCACTTTTTAGAGAGGCTGAGCGCGTGTGCGTATATAGTGCGTGCATGTGAGGTGATGCCTGTTGGCGGGATTGGATTGTGCGCGGCCTTGGGGACTGGGTAATGCGGAGGATGAGTAGTTTTTGGGGGTGGAGAGGAATGATTGTTGATTGGGAAAGCGATTAAGAGTAGAAAAGTCGTAAAGTCGTTTGATGGTGGATCTTATTTGGTAGTGGGTGTTTTCGATTTTTTAAGATGGTTGAGTATGTGATTTTTTTTAATAGAAAGTGAATATACTCGATGTAGGATTTTTATTAAGAATGATCTGTTATTAATGTCGTCTATTAGTGAGTGATTTTTCGGTTATTTATTATTGAATTAAGTAACTAATTGCTTTCGTGGTTAATGAATAGTCGTATAAAATTTTTTATATAATTCCTACAAAAATATAATATTAATTTTCCATATATTTTCGTAATTCTATATAATTTTCATTTAATTCCTACAAAATACATACATACGCAACTTTTCTATACCGGTAAAATATCCTTCCAATATACACCAACGACGATCACACGCGTCCGCCAAAAATTAACGACGGCAATCGCCAAAATCACAAATCTCACACTGCCATTCGATACACTCGCAGCTCCCAAAATATCCCATAAATAAGTACTAAACAGTCAATAATCGCGTGCGAATGATAGACCCGTTACGTTGATAAATGTCAAAATAACAGGCGCGAGCAGATTTGCCTCCGACGTGAAAAATCGGCTAACAAACACAACGCGGAAGTGTCTCAAATTACGCGGAACACTGCTTTTGATATATAATATAAGAAACGTTATTTCGCGTCTGGAATTCATCCAGCGCCACCAAGTTTTAACTACATTTTGCCTTTTAAAAATCCTCTCTTGACACTAAAAATTTCCCGAAACCAATCGATAAAGCAGCCACAAAATTTACTACTTATACATACTCCCCTCATTGTCCGGTCGAACAGGCTGCACTTTCCGTGAAATTTCCCCGTGTCGCGATACAATTACCTCGCAACAAAAATCACACCGACAAATGACTACGTCCCGCTGTGTTTTCCTCTCCCGAAAAAAACCGTCCGCCTCATTATGCCCACTTTCACGCGCTACAATGCGGCCTGTTTCGGTTCCACGATTTCACGCGCACCGTCACAAAGCTCGCTCCTCCCCCCCTGACGGTTTCATTCCTCTGTATATCTGTGTACTTTTTGCGCGAATGTATATGCGCTTTCGAGAATCCCCGCTCTCTTTTTGTCATACACGAGGGATGAGAGAAACGAGTTTATCGGGATGTTTTCGGCGACGGAGAAAAATGCCAGCGTTGCTTTTTTCGCTGAGGGAGGAGGTAGGTACGGGTGTATTATTCGGGGACACGGTGAGAGGAGAGAAGCTTTCTTTTCAGATGCAGTGCATTGTGGTTGTCGCAGTGATGGGTGACAGACATACAAGGTTTTGTATTAGTTTCCGCAATATATATTACCTTTTTTTTGTTTATGTACATCTTAAATTCAAGAATATATATATAGCTACGCCCGATAAAATCGAAAAATTTTCCTTTCCACCCCTTCATCGCCAATACGTTATCACAGTTTTAGCTCCGAATACACATTTTTCACCGCGAGTTATTTCAGGTATACATATACAACGGGGGCTTAGCGGTCGCGTAGTTTTCTTCTTCTTCTTATTTTTTTGTCGGCGCTCTGGGTTCTCGTCACGGAACGAGACACACTCGGGATGTTTTACATGACTAAATATAAGTTAAACATATACTTTTGTTAAAGAGGTATTTTCGCTGCACGCGCCGCTTTGGCTTATTATATTTTCGGACATGTCTTTAAATACTTACCCATTTTCTTATTTATTCAACAAAATATGTAAGGTGCGGATGTGCGAGCTCGGTTCTTCCTTGAAATATATAATAATCTTCACTTTTTCGTATGTGATTTGTTATTATTATTATAGAAACTGTAACTATATCCCTATGGCAGAAAATAGACCAACTTCGTTGTTTAACATATTAATAAAATTGAAGTATATTTCTACTTGAGATTAACATCGAAATTTAATTAAAACTATATTTTAAACTATCACTATATATTTTAAAGCATCTATACAATATAATATTTCCACATGTAAAAATTGACGAACGGTTCGCCAACCGCATTTCTATTAGAGATAATTCGACCACTACGCTATATAGAACCAACGTCTACGCACATTTTTATCAGTTTGTATAGTTATTAAAAAATAAACATCAGACCGTTATGTCATATCCCGCGGGTAAACTTCTTTGAACGCCCATCACATCCTTACTTATATCACCGGCCGAAATATAATTTCCTCGACTATCGTTTTTCCGCTCTCACACCTTGCTTCACCGAACCCCCACATGTCACCTCTAATCCCCTAGTTTTATTGTACACCACACACCAAAACCTTACCTGCGCGCGATATCTCAATCCATTCCCACGACCCTATATACTCCACGCCAACAGTACTCCCCACTGTATACCTACACTCTTCTTCCACCCACACCATAAATTCACACACGTATAAAAAAAAATTCTTCTTCTTTCCCTCTCTCTCTGTTTACTCGCATATACTGCGCTATCTCGTGTAATTGCGCGGGTTTGCTTAGGATCGTCGCGCGCTGCGGCCTTGCGGAGACGCGCGTGACGGGAAGCGCGATAGGAAAGAGAGATATTCGTGAAGGAGCGCGCGCGATTTGTATGCGGGAGAAGACGCTTCCGAGATGATCGCTAGGAGGAGGATATGCCGAGGCGATTTCCGGCCCGTTTTTATTGTTCGAGTTTTTTGTGGCAGAGAGAGAGAGTAGGGTGTGGGTATTATATGTATTTTTGGGTAAACAAGGTGGACGTGTGCAGTTTTTTGGGATTTTAGGTAGATTTGTGGACGATTGGGTGTTGTTTGTGGTATGTTGTTATGTGAGGTTAGCGTATACCAGAAAAATATGGCGATTCTTTTTTTAGGTACAATAGGTGTAGGGGAGAGTGGGGAAATTCCGTAAACAGCGCAGTTATTTTTCAAGTAAAAATAACTACTTTTGTCTATAGTGTCGGTAGGGTATATTCAACCTATCCGTAGAGACGAACTTTTGTATGTACACAACTTCATGACATTATTCGACAATTTGAGTTTGTAACGGATATTTGGTCATTTTTCGAAGCTCGTTCTGAAAAATTGGAGCTACGCGATTTTTTAAAAATTGAATACAGATCAATGATTGACAAAAAATATAGGGTCCATAACAGTTTTCTTAATTAGTTATATCACAAAACTTTATAGTGTTAGTACGTCAGTAGAGTTAATTATTTTAGTACACTGAAAAAGATAACTGATTTGAAAAAAAAAATGTATACGAATTAGCCCACTCTACCCTATACGCGAGCAGAACGTATACCGAAAGTTCAAATTATTTATATTTTCATTGATTCCAAAACACTTCACTCTTCATATATATAGTCGTGTACATAAGCTGAGACAATCATGAAATTCGTTACACATATAAAATTATAAAATTTCAATAATTCACTTTAAAGCCAACATGACCACCACGTCTTTATTAAAATTTTACTAATTACTAGCGTAATTTCCTTTACAATTCTTTGTGCCAATCTACCTAGTATATGAATTATTTACTCATTATTTAAATAAAAAGAAAAATAATAGTTATCAAAATTTCTTCCAAGCTTCATCAGTACAATCCACAAGCTTAGGTTACATATATATCAGATATTTTAAGATGTTTAGATTGTTTGAAAAGTAACGATTACCACGGCACCAGGGGCCGTCAAAACAAATCATAATAAACACCCACCGCTCCCCAACGCCCCATCCCAATTTATTATTTTCGAATCTATATAAAAAATCTGTCTCCACCTCGATTATATTTACGATCTTCTCTCACCTATACGTACATCGCCCACGCAAAAAAAAGAAAAGAAAAGAAAAGGTTTTCATTTACTCACGCGCCTCATCATCATCATCATCATCATCCCGCTCTATACGTGACATTCGCATACACTATACAGTATAGTATACGCACTCTCGGTTGTGGCACGCGCGCCTATCTTATCGCGAACCGCGCGTACGGGAAAAGAAAAATAAAGAGAAAAGAAACCTACACCGTAAAGCATATATACATATACCCATCGTTATTCGAAGTTGAGAGAGAGAGAGAGATAGATAGGCGTGGACTCGGATTCGCTCGGAAAGTGCGGATTCGGTACGTGCAGTGTGCACGGCTTGGATGGTGCGCTTTTCAGAAGTGTAATTGTAGGTGCGCTGCGCGGGGGATGAAACGCGAGAGATTACTTATATTATATGTTTGAAGATCGAGAAAGAGAGTTGTGTTAATCAGTTCGCTGAAAGATGCGTGTGTATTATGGTTGTTGAGATAAGGCTACGTGAGTTATAATAAAAAGTCGACGGAACATAACGAAAGAAAGTTAAAGATATTGTTATATTCTACGAGGAAACGTGACTCCACAGTCATAGATAATCCATTACTCATTCCACACTCGCCCGCCGAAAATCAGCATCACTTCTCTCTCTCTCTTCTTCGCTACTAAAAAATGCGCAGCGCCACGCTTCCCGACCCCATTTCCTAAACCTATGTGTTACTACGCCCCAACGGCATACCAAAACCCTCGCCATCACCAAATTACACCTCACTCTCTCTCTCTTCTAAAAACGTGCCTGCGATGTGCCACACGCGATAACACAACCCTAGCAATCTCCATCTCCGGAAGTTGCAGTATCGTTCACGTCAAGTACGCAGCTTCCTTCCGTGCCTGAGCGCAGGTATATAATATGCATGCATTCTCTCGGGGACCTACAAGGGCGAAAAGAGGCCACCCCCGATGGCGAAGGATGAACGACTACACACGTGCGGCCCACACAGGAGCCCAGAGACGCGGAAGTCTGCTTGCTACGGTTCGGGGATTTTCCTTTCTTCGAGGGGATGTGAATAGGAGCGGGCGGTGGTAGATGTTTGTTTGGGAAGAGTGGGAGAGAATTTGTTGATGTAATGACAAGTAGAGGAGAGTGTGTGAGAGGTAAGTGCGGATAATGACTGTCTATTAGTGGGGAGTGTGTGTCTGTGTTTGCTTTGATTTCATTGTTGACGGCTGTATGGTGAGGAGTGTAGACGCGCGGTCTAATTTGAAATACGTTGGTAATAATTTAACGACTTTTTATCAAGTTTAGGAAAAATCTTTTTATATATTACAGAGGTATTGAATAATTTTTTGTAAATGAGTTATTTACATAAACTTTTAGTATTTATTCAAATTTTTGATTATTATTAGTAAATTGACGTTTGTACACTCGCTAACAGCGTAATCTGAGAAGAATCTTTTCAAATTTTGACGAAGTGAAATTGTCGCAGTGCGATTTCTTGTTACATACATTTTA